>JASEVX010000024.1:1823385-1924562 GCA_031761405.1 Serripes groenlandicus
AGAAACTTCAGCTTGTATGACACATTATAGTTGCAGTGAATGTTAAGCAAACTCTAAACCAAATGGTTTCAGGACTAAACTTGTCATTTCACGACTAAACTTCACATGCTGAATATCACATAGATCGTAGCATATTAAACGTTTAATCCCTACGTCAATATTGACCCTTTCTGCTCTTAGTAACCTTTTTATATAGGCTATTGTAGCCAGGTGAGCAATATAGGCACATCTTGGCCTTCTTGTTTACAATAAAGTGACATTTGGCCTTCTTGTTCGAAATATTTACATCCGGTTATGCAGCCGGCTGGACGCCATCCCGTGCCACTCGAAGCCAGTGTTTGACGTTATCCATTGACACGTTTCGGACAGCCGGCTAAAAGTCTTTAACTCGAGCAATAAACAGCCGAATTTGGACTGTATACTTGCTCAATCAATGATCGGTCGACAATTGGTTGCGAACCGTTCGGCACAGTCTCATATTATTTATAAAGTATTTGCACAGCTGTTGACGATCGTTCTTCCTTCAGTTATCAATCTGCCAACGGAAAAGAACGTCTCATTAGCTACCTCGACTTCTGTCTGGAGACGTGCTTGACCTTATGACACAGTAGGATCCCCTGTGGTACAAACAACGTCAGTGTCTTTTATCGGGTTATGTGCCCAAAATAGATAAATTTAAAAATAAAATCATCAAATAATTGGTAAAATAATTGAAGAAATCATCACATGAAAAAATGTCAAAATTTAAGCATTTGAAATCCATATGTTTAAAGCATAAGAAATTGCTATATTTTTAAACCTATCCTTCATAGAGAAAACTAAAACCTTTGCAGCAGATCTTCAAAAACATTGTGGGAAAAAGAGAAATGGCTTAAAAACGAGTAATTCATATTTTTTCAACAACATTTTCAGCTTCTTTATCCAAATCATATGTTCAAATTCCACTTCTATTTTCTTCTTTTCGTGAGATATTTTCAAATGGATTTTTAATATCCTCTATCATGTATTACTAAATAATGATTTTGAATAGCCTCTATCATGTATTACTATCTTACAAAACTAGAAAAGAGAAGTGTCAACACTTTATTTAAAGTAATGTTACGCAACAGCCCTTTAACTTGATCTTATTTAAAGGGAAATTATATTATAGTATTTATATGTCGCTTTACTTTTTCTTACGAGGGGTGTGAGAAAATTCATATCTCGCAAAACTGAAAGTCAAGCGAGATGTCAATGTTCCCATGTTCCAAGTAGGAATACACAAGCCAGGTTACCAGACTGCAACACTTGATTGATTGGTGTTCAACCCTTTCCCTCATGGAGACGCATTCTGACGCATCTGATGCAGACGACTTTGAAATCATCTGGGCAAATATAGAGAATATCTCTATTTATATAGTTTAATTATCGAACAGTTGAAAACAATGTGGAAAAAGGGGAAATTGCTCATCATGAGTATTTTTTTCACAATGTTTTTAAAAGTTGTCTGCTGCAGAAACATCAAAAAGTGTCTGTATGTGGGAAAGGGTTAGCACCGCTTTCAACATTTTTTCTGTTATATCGTTCCTTGAGAACCAGAAGATGCTATCAGGACTGTTTGCCAAAATGGACTTTTTTGCATATTTGGAACAGTATATATATGTTTTAACTATGATGTAAATATGGGGCTTAGATTCCAGCTTTAACATAGAAAATGAGCATGATCATTTTTGGGTATATCAACAACGGGCATTTTCACTGACTGTCATAAGGTGCTATCAACGATGTTTTTACCACCAGAAGGTGCAAACAGCAGTCACATCTGCTGATAGCCCATATGATAAAATGTTATCTTAAAGTTGTGTTAATTGGCACATAAGTGACTTGTTTATCTTTCAGATAAATTGTGCAGTGTAAACAAATTAAGATGCAGCTTATAAGTCATGTGTCTTCAAGCTTATTACCCCTTTGGAACCTGTTCAGTTTGGACATACGTTTTAATAAACAAGAGGTTCATGATGGCCCTATATCGCTCACCTGAATTGTGCAATGTGATTTCAAATGCAAAACACATCAAGACAATTATTCTGAGAAAGATTTAAAATGCAACCTCCTGAGTGTTAACAAGATTTTCCTTCATTTGGCCTAGTGACCTAATTGCTTTACCCGATATGACCCATATTCGAACATGGACTATAAATCATCAAGACAAACATTCTGACAAAGTTTCAACTTGCTGAAGGTAAAATGCGACCTCTGGAGTTTTAATTATATTTTCCTTCAATTTGGCCTATCGACCTTATTTTTAACCCAATATAACCCATATTCGGACTTTGCCTATATATCATTAAGAGAAACAATCGGACCGAATTTAAAGATGCTGAAGCAAATAATTGGGCTTCTATAGTGTTAACAAGATTTTACTTCAATTTGATCTAGTGACCTAGTTTTTTAACATACATGACCAATATTCGAACTTGGCCTACATATCATCAAGACAAACATTCTCAAACAAACAAAACAGACGACAAATCAATTAACCATATCAAGGGCCATACAGAGTATTTCCCTGTTGTTGAATCGCATTATACCAGACAGAAAACATCATGGAGTTTCTTTGACCAAGATCTTTCTATTAGGAACATTTATGAGCTATATGAAATTAAATCTAGCAACGATGATATTGACCCTGTCTCTGAAAAGGTTTACAGAAGTATATTTTGTTATGAATACAATCTGTCTTTTCATAAGTCGAAAAAAGACATTGCAATAAATCCATTAAAATGAAGAAAATGTGAACCTTTTCGGGAGAAGATAAAATAATCCACAGAGAACATAATATTCGGAAAGATGATGCCAGGAGAGAAAACGAAACTGACAAGAAAAGGACAAAACATGCCAATGACAGTTTTGCAGCCACATATGATCTACAAGCTGTCCTACAAACCCCGTGTTCAAATGTTTCCCAAACATATTATAAAAGGAAATTGAACAGTTATAACCTGACGATCTACTCTTTACCTGACTTAAAGGGAACATGTTATATTTGGAATGAAATCAATGGCCAAAGAGGATCTTCAGAAATTGGAACATGTATCCTAACCCATCTGAATTCCTTCCAACAAACATCAAGCATGTAATTTTGTATTCAGATTTATCAAAACAGAAACCAATATGTAGCATCAGAATTGCTACATGTAACTGGAATGCTGTCAGCACACTATAAACGACAATTCAAACAAACACACACATTCTGAGACATATTTAGTCGTAGTTGTGCTAAGTTGTACATTGTTGTACTTGGCCTGAAATTGAGGTGATCCTCAATAAAAATAGCTAAAGACGAGATAGTCCGTCAAAACATAACTCAATCTGATGTG
This sequence comes from Serripes groenlandicus, assembly GCA_031761405.1. Classification (NCBI taxonomy): domain Eukaryota; kingdom Metazoa; phylum Mollusca; class Bivalvia; order Cardiida; family Cardiidae; genus Serripes; species Serripes groenlandicus. The sequence continues at coordinate 1,826,745 of JASEVX010000024.1, forward strand.
ACATGTTGGTAGCATTGACATGCAAAAACAAATGATAAACAGTTTTATTTGTTTACGATGTATATTGATAATTAATTATACACGCATTGAAGGCTCTCTTAACCCTTTCAAAACCAATGGCAATATTGAGGTTCTTGCAAACAATACTTATTCACGAGCTGTCTCACCTGACAAATTAGCATTGTTTACCTTTAAACGAAGGATCGTCTGTCTTGGCACATCTGGCAAGCGCATTTAATTGTATTAAATTGTCCGCCATAATAGTAAGATAAACTGCTTGTGGTTACTAACTATAGTAATTTGATATACATTTATCATGTAAATAAATCAATGACATAAATTATTTCATGTAACGGCTGTTAAACAACGAACATGTCTAGTGGGACATTGTTGTAGTGAACAATAGATATTGGATTTAATTTTTTTTTTTTTCAGTATATGAATCTAATTTTTTGAAAAGAGACCAAGCTCTTATTAGATCCATATAAACATGCACTTGCACACATTTAAGTCAAATGTCACGCGTAAATGCAACACGACGAAGAAAGTTCGTAAGAAAAATACGTTACCAAATATGGTAATGTGAGGTCATTTAAGGATTGATTCTTATTTTTCGTGCGTTCATGCAATATGAACGCTCGGCCGCCATTTTGCAAATCCACGAAGCGCGCAAGAAGACTGAAGACTGAAATTAACCACCACTTGAAAGTGACTAAACATAACCTTCATTTGGTTGACGAAATACAGCCATCATTAGAACGTGACTAAACATAACCACGATGTGAAAAAGTCTGAAGATAATCACCATTTGAAAGTGACAAAACATAAACACCATCAGAAAGTGAATAAACGTAACCACGATGAAAAAAATACTAAACATATCCACCATTAGAAACTGACTAATATTAGAAAGTGGCGAAATATAACCACCATTATAATGTGACTAAACATAACCACCATTACAAGGTGACTGAACATAACCACCATTAGAAAGTAACTGAACATAACAAACATTAGAACGTGACTTAACATAGCCACCATTAGAAAGTGACTGACTATAACCAACATTAGAAGGTGATTAAACATAACCAATATTAGAAAGTAACTAAACATAGCAAGCATTAGAAACTGACTGAACATAACTACCATCAGAAGGTGACTGAACATAACCACCATTAGAAAGTAACTGAACATAACAAACATTAGAACGTGACTGAACATAACCAACATTAGAAGGTAACTTAACATAACCACCATTATAACGTGACTTAATTAACATAGCCACCATTAGAAAGTAACTAAACATTACCTGTACACAAAGTTTCTGTACATCAACACATTCAAACCATTAAACAAACGTTTTTGGAATCGGGCCTCATATGGATTGTGAGTCGCCAATAGAACAGGCCAAGAAACAGACATGCAAACATGTTGTGTAAGAGTTATGTTATACCAAAGATGTACTGGCCATATTATCAAAAATTACCAACAAACCACAATGTCAGAGACAAATTGACATGTCTGGATATTGTAGATGACTCTGAATCTGCTATTGATGTATAGATGATAAATTAATCATGTGATGGTTAAAGTGTTGTTTGTTAAAATGTGTTAACATAGACATTGTAAATAAGTCATAATTAGCCAATATTTGACATTTTGTTTTTCATAATACTGTTTTTTATCATGTTAGCTCCTTTTGGCAGAAACATTTTGAACAAACTATTGTAGAAAAGTCGGTAGCCAGAAGGTGCTATCCTAATCGGACAAGTGCTTTCAGAGCAGAAGAGTTTTGTTTTTGTGTGATTTACTCCACTTTAAGATGCTGCTAGTTAGCCATTTTTTTAAACCAATCAATAATATAATTAAGTTTTATATTTACGTAATTTTTCATATATCGTTAATAAAACAAGAGGGTCATGATGGCCCTGGATTTCACTATTGTTTTCACTTTAGCCATGTAAGCCCCACCCATTGGCGGCCATAGTTTTATACAAATCAACATGGCATGAAGGAATCTGATAGAGAGTCACCCTAGGAATATTTCTACAAAATTATTTGTGAACCATGTTTTTCGACCAATCAACATGACTTTAAGGAATTTGAAAGAAGGTCGCCTAAGGACATTCCTACAACATTATTTGAAAATCGGCCTGACACTTTCAGAGGAGAAGATTTTTTAAGTTTTCACTATAGCCATATAAGGCAAAATAGCCCCGCCCCCTGGCGGCCATGTTCTTTGATCAATCAACGTGGCTTGAAGGAATCTGATAGTGGATCACTTAAGGAACATTTCTACTAAATTATTTGAAAATCGGTCTGACACTTCAGGAGGAGAAGATTTTTAAGTTTTCACTATAGCCATATAAGGCAAAATAGCCCCGCCCCCTGGTGGCCATGTTTTTTAACCAATCATCATGGCTTGAAGGAATCTGATAGAGGGTCATTCAAGGAACATTTATACAAAGTTTGTTTCGTTTCGTTGCCATGGAAACCAGAATTCTGCATGGATCCCAACAAGTTGAAGGACTTCTGGTGAGGTCATTGAGAGAATGCTTTCTGTGAAGTTTCATCCCAATTGACCCACCGGCTACTGAGGAGAATAAGTTGACGCACGACGGAAGACGCACGATGCACGACGCACGAGGGAAACCGGACAAAAGGCGATCACAATAACTCACCTTGAGCTATTTGTGCTCAGGTGAGCTAAAAAGAGAAGAAAGAATACAGATTTGAATGTTTCCAATAATATGATCACACATTTTCCCCAGAAAATAAAATCATAGAATGGCATGTGAACAACGTCACATTACATATTTGGCAATATATTTGTCTAGGACTGTTTTGACATCTTGCAAAGAAAATATGTTGGAAAAGGTAGAAATGCTTAGAAAGATCAACTTCTACTTTTTCACCAATCTTTTCAAAGGTCATCAACTGCTAAGATGTCAACACTGGTCTGTTTGAGGGAAAGATTTAATGTCTACACCATACCTTATATTCCTGTATTTTATAATAGATGTAAACTAGATGGTTGTGTTTGAATTGACTGATTGATTGGTGTTTTACGCAGCTTTCAAATATTTTTCGGATATTTCACGGCATTCCTGATTAAGTTACCAGTACTACTGGTCCATTTATCCTGACACCAGCCAGTCAGTTGTAATGCTAACCCCAAAACCCTTAGCGCCTGGGAGGGCAGCCACTACTACCATTTTTAAATTCTTTGGTATGACCCGGTCTGGGACCAAACCCACAACCTCCTGCTCCTGAGGCAGACGCTCTACCACTTCACCAACGAGGCTGTTGTTGTTTTGAAACAAAATAGATCTGCCCCTAGTGTAGTTTGACAGTAATACTGATAGAGGATGTTTGAATAAAATTAGTATGGCAGAGACATGAGCTCTGCACATCATCTCATTGTAGTGAACATTTGTGGGAAGCTATATCAAAATACTTCAAGCAGTACAAGAGGTATGGTATGGACATGAAATATGACCTTTGAAACCTCAGGACCTTGACCTTAACCTGAGCTGGCAAAAACATACTCTCTGGACATCTTATCAATATGAAGAGTGTATCAAAATCTCTAAGAGATATGAAACCGACAAGAAATGTGGTCACATGACCTTTAACCTCTAAATGTTATCTTGACCTGGCAGAAACATGTGCACTGAACATTATCTAAATATGGTGAATATTTTGGGAGAGGTATTTCAGCAAACGAAATTTGAAATCATGGCAACAAATGAAGGTATTTCTCATCATTTGCTCACATAAGCATTTTCTACTTTTGCTACAACTCTATTCAATGGTTTCATCGACATGAATGAGGCACAATAAGCTGTTGCTGAAAAACGGGGGCCATTGCACAAGGAGCTTATAAATACAAGCGGATGCAGGTACTGTATAGGGATTATCATAGCCTGATTACGCATGTCACTTTCATTGTTAGTTATTGTCTGTGTTGACTGCCTCTGTGGTGTAGTGGTAGATCATCCGCCTTGGGTGCAGGAGGTAGTAGGTTCGATCCCCGGTCGGATCATACCAAATACTTAAATAATTGTAGTAATGGCTGCCGTCCTAGGAGCTCAGGGTTACGGGGTTAACATTACAACTGACTGGTTGGTGTCAGGATAAATAAACCAGAAGTACTGGTTACTTACCCAGGAAACACTGTGATATAACTGAAAAGTTGTTGAAAGCAGTAATAAAACACCAAACAATCAATCAAACAACATTGTCTGTTTTAGCAAATTGTGTTTGACAAGTACACATAGATACTGAAGTCTTTAACCTTTTACCTAGGCAGAGTGTATACCAGATGATGTATACTCACTTTACCTCAGACATGTACAAACTGATCAGCTGATCTATACTCACTGTACTTCAGACAAGTACATAATGATCACTTGATATATACTCACTTTTCTTCAGACAGGAACATAATGATCAGATGATATTTACTCACTTTACTTCAGACAGGTACATAATGGTCAGGTGATCTATACTCACGTTTCTTCAGACAGGTACATAATGATCAGATGATCTAAACTCACTTTGCTTCAGACACGTACATAATGATCAGATGATCTATACTCACTGTACTTCAGACAGGTATATACAGATCAGATTATCTATATTTACTGTACTTCAGATAGGTACATTATCATAAGGTGATGTATACTCACGTTTCATCAGACAGATACATAATGATCAGATGATATTTACTCATTTTACTGATCTAAACTCACTTTGCTTCAGACACGTACATAATGATTAGCGATCAAATGATCAGATGATCTATACTCACTTTGCTTCAGACAGATACAACGGAAATTCGAGCGGAGATCATCGATGGCCATGAAATTCCAAAGGGAAGCAATTCATTTTACATAGGCGACCATTATAGCAATATGGGTTAGGGTTCTTTCCCGGCATACACACAAACCTGTATTAAATCAAAGTCCATTCTTATATGCTGCAAGATGCAGCAGTTCGATGTTAGTGCGGGAATCAGCATTGTATGACTAAAGAAATACTGTTTGATTTGAAAAACACAAAACCCACTTTTAAATATATGATATAAATATAAGATAACAATAGTTATTTAGTTAAATACGTAAAACGAAAACAAAAATATATTTTCCCAACGTGTTGACCTCGATCTCCCAACATTATTGTAAACATTTGTCATCGCATGCAAGTCCTTTTTTCCCCTTAATATATTCTTAAAAATTTAGCGCAATAACATTTATGAAAATATTACCAATGTCCTGTTGTTAAAACCCCGGTGGTTCCCAGTGATGTTACATAGACTCCGCTCTTTTATACTGCTTGTGTTCAGTTGTGTGACCTCGGGTCGACGTTGGTAGAGTGGTTGACCTTTTCGTAAAGTTAAGCAACGCTCATCGCGGTTACTGCCTGGATGGGTGACCCGCGATGGCTTAACGCCGGTACACGTTAAACTATGGTTTTAATTTACATTTTAATTATAAAAAAATACTCGCATACAAACTCGAACGAGAACCAGTTTAGTGACGAACTGCTACGGAAATATCCGAGAGCTGAAAGAACAATACGGCGCATGCGCGATCAAGACGATTAACACGACGCATGAACGACGCATTGCACAAGTGACAGTGTTATTCACAACCAATATATGCACTGGTGCTGAGGCACCCGTGCAATAACAGCACCAACAACTCGGGGGTCATCCCACCCTTTGTTTAGCTATGACGTCAAATGATAGGTCACCCTTATCCCGCACTGAATTTCACTTTAAATTTCAGACAATACAGGATGTTCTGAAAATGACTCTGAAGGTTGCAATATAGTCAAAATCAAACCAGGGTTTGGTTACAAATCACTCACAGGATAATATAGATAGATAAAATTGTCTGCACCGCAAGCCGATCTGAATTACTTCACTTTCACATAAGGCTTGCACTTGTTTTCCAGATCGAAGCAGCAAACATCTTAGTTCTATGCTGTATTATTAAATCGTGTGTAGACATACGAGAATTACCGGGGGAACGCAATCTGGGGTGTCTAAATGTAACCCATACTGGACCGAAAACATGGAAATTACCCGGAAACATCGTAAGCGTGACGTACGAATTTCGAAGACAAAGTTTATAGGTTACCCGCGTCCTAAATTCGAAATGATGTCAGAAAGTGAAGAAGAGGACGACGAATATTAAGAATCAGCACCAGAAGATAAAGATGCCGATGACAGAAAAACAACAACCGGTGATAAAAGCAGTAAATCTAAATCTGGAGACGACGACGACGATGATAATGATGATGATGATGATGATGATGATGATGATGATGATGACGATGATGACGATGATGATGACGACGATGATGACTAAGACAATAAAGATGAAAAAGACGAAGATTATCTCCCCATTGAACTTCCCCAGATCGGTTATCCACACTCTCCGTCTCAACCGGCCAGCAGTCAAAATGGTAGATCTAGACATAGTGTTCATGACGATGATGAGGATGATGATGAGGACGATGACGACGATGATAACCACTACTCTGGCAAATTTGCCAACTTTACTTGCCAGTAGACAGCTAACGGCCTAGACTGCACATTCAAAACGAACTGGCATAAATCAGGTATAATTTAACGGCGCTCGGTATAAACCAACCATAGTGTAGATTCAGATCAGCCAGCACATCCAGGTAGTCTGAATTGGCTCTTCACTGTTTGCCAACTAGTCACAGAAGGCTCCAAGAATGTTGAAGCAGTATTCACTTAGATCCATAACACAGATGCAGAGGCAGGTCTTTTGCAAAACGTGTAATACTTATGTAAGTGTTCGTCTTCCTGGGGGGCACATCTTAATGTAACTTTAAGCGTACAATTTATATTCATCACTCGATGCTCAGCAAGCAGTCGTTCCAAATGTAGGGAGATGTCTCGACTGTTACCACCACTCGGGCAGGCATCGACAATACTGTTGACTTACTCCCCCTTATCTGTTCCCCTGCCTATTCCAGTTTATTTCCCTTGTTAAGTCGAAACAGTGTTATATGCATTGTGAATATGAATTGACCAAATATTTTGGATCATTGTATTCGAAAACAGGTGAATACAATACCGTCATGAATCTTCGTGTACATTTTCCGATTGATTATACCAACACTCACGAAGGTACCATCTACCTATCTTCGAGTGCAATGGTTCTAATGATGTATTCACGTTCTCGCGGTTAATTAAGGTTCACAATATCCTGAATACACTTCATGCACAGTGTATTGTTTCATCAATCCTGTAAGGTAGCTGTAACTTATGGGTATTATTTGAACTATTTCCAGGCATAAGTCATTGATAGTTTCATATTCCCCTCCTGCTTAAATCACTCAAGATACTCCACAGATATGTCTCGTATTTATTTAAAAGTTGCCCGCGCCCTTATTAAGTTTAGCAATCCTTATCCAATACATATCAGACTTGGTGACAAACATTAGGGTTTTATTTCATGTCAGCTCACGACTTCAGAGTTATGACCCCTTAACAAAGTTATGTCCGCTCTCTATATTTAAATTTTAGCAAGCCTTATACAATACATACGAGACAAGGTGACAAACTTGTATGCACTCTGATGATATTCAATTTAAACCAAACTGTATCATAGTTACTATGAGAACGATAGCTTGGCCCAAGTTCGATTTCCAGCCATATCATGTGGCATTATTTCTGAAGATTTGCAGGTATTGCGTCCCTTTTCCAGGTCCGCGATTAAGTCTAAAATCGATAATTGAGTTATGGCCCTTTGGTAACGGTTCTATAATCTGTATATATAGATTATTTGTAAACAGGTTTATTGACGTATTCCCTGCCATAATATGAGCGTTCTAAATGTTTTTGAAATACTAATTTAATTTCCATAAAGGTTAAAATGATTTAAAACCATACTCATGCATTATCATTAGTAGTCCCTGCCATAATATGAGCGTTCTAAATGTTTTTCTAATACTAGTTTAATTTCCATAAAGGTTAAAATGATTTATAACAATACTCATGTATTACTATTAGTAGTCCCTGCCATAATATGAGCGTTCTAAATGTGTTTTTTTTAATACTTATTTAATTTCCATAAAAGTTAAAATGATTTATAATTATACTCATGCATTAGCATATGTAGTCCCTGCCATACTGTGAGCGTTCTAAATGTTTTGCGATATGTCGTCTGCTACAGTCAAAATTGTCGGTTAATGCCTTAAAATGTTTAATTTCCATAAAAGTTAAAATTATTTACAACCATACTCATGCATTACTATTAGTAGTCCCTGCCATAATATGGGCGTTCTAAATGTTTTTGAAATACTAATTTAATTTCCATAAAAGTTAAAATGATTTACAACGATACTCATGCATTATCATTAGTAGTCCCTGCCATAATATGAGCGTTCTAAATGTTTTTTCTAATACTAGTTTAATTTCCATAAAGGTTAAAATGATTTATAACAATACTCATGTATTACTATTAGTAGTCCCTGCCATAATATGAGCGTATTAAATGGGTTTTTTAATACTTATTTAATTTCCATAAAAGTTAAAATGATTTAAAACCATACTCATGCATTACTGTTAGTAGTCCCTGCCATAATATGAGCGTTCTAAATGTTTTTGAAATACTTATTTAATTTCCATAAAAGTTAAAATTATTTAAAACCATACTCATGCATTACTATTAGTAGTCCCTGCGTTGTAAATGTTATTAGTCGCCGGGCAGAAGCCCGCGACTTCTATTTTTAATAGGTTTTCGGAAATCACATGGGAGGGGGGATTATTATTAGAAAGAAACACATTTAGATGTCTTGAACATATTACAATTGTGTTTGTTTAAAAACACTAAGTAATGACACATCTAAAATGAAATAAATATTCCGATGTTTTAGGTATTTTCAGTTTCTTTATTTTGACGCGCATTTATGTTTTTTTTTGTTTTATTTACGAAGACAAAACAGTCCCTATTAGCTAGACTGGTATACTTTATTTTACACTATATACTACATGTACTCAAAATGCGATAACTACAAACCTTTACGTCGCAGTCTAATTTTTTATGTTCGATCTCTTTTTATGTTCGATCTCTTTTTTTTTGCTTAATTTTTCATATTTTCATAGTTATATGTTCGATCTCTTTTTCTTTCTTTCTTCTTGATGTGCTCATTTTCGCATATTTTCATGTTTATATGTTCGATATCTTATCTTGCTTGAAGCGTGACTCGCGAATACCAACTGCGTAGATCTCCTTCGCAGAGAGCCGTCTTTTTTCACTCACTTACAAATAGTAAATCGTAGGTGATTTAAAATGTTTATTTGGTTCGAAACAAATGAAGAAAAGAACAAACCGAGATAAAACTAGTTTTAATAGAAAGATTACTTTAAACGAACACTCTCTGCGAATAAGAAAGAATCGGGTCTTTCGTACAAAATTAGTTCGTCCTTGACAATTTTAAATGTGTCATTTAATTCCCTAAAAGCATATTGCTTCCGATCTGCATATTGTTATGCATCATTGCAAAAGGGCGCTCATCATAATATAATTTTTAAACATGAGTAGTTTGTTATTTTCGTTATAAAAAAGGAAGGAAAGAATTAAAATAAATTAACATGTTGCAGGGCAGTTTATGTTCGAAATTAAGTTTAAATTATACAATAATTCAATGAGATTTAACTGTTTAGTTGATATTATATTTCGAAGGTGATCTAATTTATAAATATTGGACTACATTTCAACATTTGTTAAAGTATGATATAATTAGGATGCCAAGCTAATATCATTTTAAGAAAAAGAGAAAACTCATGTCTTCAACTCATTGTTTTAAAAGTAGATTGCTGCAAAGGTGTCCACTGCTGACTTTAATAGAGGAAAGGTAAAATGACGTGCTATTGCATGCAAATCCTAAATTGTCTGTTTTGTGGTTTTATTGAAAAATAATAAAATTCAAATATTCTGACAAACATCTTGAAAAGGGTATGTGGAATTCATAAATCTTATAATTATTCCTTAATGAAAGCACTGTATACATACTAAGACTAATGATTGGCAAGATTTCTCATTTCCATTACTGTTTATGATCAATAATTAGTTGGTTGTGTGTATGGTGAACCTACTTTGGAATGGAGATTGATCATAAACAATGAAAGGCTTCAATTATCATTCACTTCGTTGACAAAACAATGCAAGTTATGATACATTTTCACTTGACCCCACCCCTGATGTTCCAATATGCCCCTCAGTTGATAACTGTTTATTGAACTACTATAATGTTAGTGTTATGCATAACTGCACTATGGATATCCGGCGACATTGATGCGTTGCATCAACTTTCTCTTGTTCTTATACTTATTTAATTTCAATACGTTTACATTGGATTACGAATGGAAACCTGCACACGAGTCAGGCAACAGTGTTACCGACCTTTAAGTTGTTATAAGAAACCCTTTTTCGACTGAACCCGACTTTCACCCTCCCCAACATACAGCATACGACTTTGAAAACATCTTGGTTAAAATTTGGAAACTCTTTATAGATTAAACTGGTGTTATTGAAAAGAGATGAAAACACTGTGGCAAACGGAGAAGTTGCTCAATATTTTCTAAAGCCTCCGAATGTGTCTGCAGATAAGAAAGGGTTATACAACATTTACTTGTGTCGGAATACAAAACCCTTTACTCTTGTTTACATGCAGCCGTTGTGTGTGTGAAATCAGGGGGCTAAGGGACAGAGTCGATTACTATGAGGTTGCATGCAATCTGGGGGCTAACGGACAGAGTCGATTTCAATGAGGTCGCATGAAATCAGATGGCTAAGGGACAGAGTCGATTACTATGAGGTTGTATGAAATCAGGGGAATAAGGGACGTATTCGATGCATACGAGGTTGTATGAAATCAGGGGGTTATGTACATAGTCGATTACTATGAGGTTGTATGAAATCAGGGGGTCTATGGGACAGAGTCGATTACTATGAGGTTGTATGAAATCAGGGGAATAAGAGACAGATTCGATTCATACGAGGTTGTATGAAATCAGGGGCATTAGGGACATAGTCGATTACTTTGAGGCTGCATGCGCACATTGTATTAGTTAGGTTATAAAAAACAAACGGAATACCTGTGGTGCTTATACTTAATGCATCACCAGAGTTATCAACGCCCGCACATATGTAACACATACCTAAATACACATTCTGACACAAATCTGAAAATGTATCCATAATGGATTTGCGCCAATATTGATTGATGTCAAAAGCAATGGTCATTAAGGCCTCAAATATCCAGACACAACTCTCAATTCAATGACAAAGTGAACTGCGCGGAAGTACGGGCTGATCGGTTTCCTCCTTATTCGTAAAATTCCCTTGGTCACTTTGTCCTTAACGTGGTGTAATCGTATAATTCCAGTCACAAAGCAGATGATATTATATGACATTGGTACTCGGCCTTGTGAAAGACTTCCAGTTGGTAAATTGGAGCCCCTTTACAAACCACCAACTGTTCAAAGCGAGAAATCGACCAGAAAGCCAACTGCGGCTACTGGTTCTAAAGCAGGTTCAAGTGCTAGCGATCGGAGTCAGGTAATTAAGCTGATATTCAAACCTTTAATATTTATTTACCAATGTTTTGTTTACCCACTTCATATCTATTTAACTGTTTTGAAAATATATAAAGGTTTTTGCATCCAATATCTTCCAAAGACTGCACTAATAAGAGTTTAAAGAGCACGACAGAAAAAAAATTCACCAGCGTTTTGCTTTGTTTCAATGCATGGAGAAATACTCGATATTGTCAATTTCTCTTTTTCTCAGAATATTAAATTTGCGAGAATGCGTCAACAGTCCTCTGCATAAATGTTGGTTACTTTTAGATCAGTAAGACAACTGACTCATTTAAAATATAGAAATTCAGAAGTGAAAGCTGTCTTTACATTATTTTACTTGTCATTACAGAAAAGTCATCACAGTGACGTCATTCCTAAAGCGGCCCTGGTCGGCGCAGTGTTGATTTCTAACCTCCTCAGAAAAAACAAAAGTAAAAAGGAGGCCCTGGAAGCAGGATATAGGATGGACATTGATACAATACAATAAAATACAATACAATGACGATATTCTCTCTTTACCCCAAGGCAATATATTCCCTGTTTACCCCCGGGCAACTATTCGTCTCTACATGTCTTCGGTAAATTCAAGATTGAATGAACGGAAGACTTGTGTGTTTAGATCATAATAATATTATTATAATAATATCTTTATTTAATGAAGGTTACATATTGAGATGTATTTTGATGTATCAAGAAATAAATCTTATCTAGCATATGACCTTCAAAATACATATCTTTATATTCACACACACACACATACGTGTTTACACACACACATACGTGTTTGATCGTAAAATGTAGCACCTTGTTGTAAGACAGTGTCTGAAGCACGGATATAAATAAGGCGCTTTAATGACTTTCGTGAAAGTGTAGCGACAGTAACCGCCCTTTATATATTGACTGCAATTAATGCTTTAAATCAACCTTTGTAGCACTCTTTTTGTTGTATTCTACATTACAATGTAGCACAGTGTGTATTACAAAAGTGGTCATAACATAAAAGCTTGACAAACAGGTAAACACTGACACAAATTAATGATACGTATATACTTGTACCTCCATTATGCATAGATTGAAATGTTGATAAAACGATGTTTACAATGTGATACATAACAGGCGATCTGCATGCATGTGTGTTAACACACACATCTATGTAGCACTGTTCATCAGCGTAGGTATTTGTTTTGGCTTTTGCGTTACAAAAACGTATTGGTGTGCCAAAGGTCACTCTAACAAAACAGAAGACAAATGGGGTTGTAGCTCTTTGAATCTCTGCAGATTTGTTGAATAACTGGTGAGAACATATGTAGCACTGTGAGTGCTACACAACATTTGCGTGCTACATGCGTAAGTGATATTCAAGTGAAAGTGCTACATTTGTAGGATGAACTCTCTCTCACACACACACAGGCACGCATGCACCGACAGGAACGCATGCACAGACAGACATACAGACGGACAGACAGACAGGCATCAAGAACAATAACAATATATCTCCCCTGTATACAGGGGGAGACATTATTACTAAATAGAGTTGAAAACATTGTAACAAAAGGATAAATTGCTTATAATGACAAATTTATCCTTAACCACAACGTTTTCGAAAGTTTTCTGCTGCAAATGGGAAAGGGTTAAAATCTAACTTCCATTTTTGAAGCTGCAAATCTTTTTCTAGTAGATAAACTCGAAGCAGAAAAACCTGAAAATATACTATCGGTTAATGGCTTAATCCTTTCCCACATGCAACAACTCTCCAGCAGACGACTTTGAAAACATAATCATTTTTTTATGGAAACTCCCTTTAAAGCGACTGAACTCCAGTTACCCAACTGTCGAAAATAATAAAATTTCCAATTTTAAGAAAATAAGTGTTATTTTTGTATTTTGGGGCATTAAAATATGATAACTGACATATTACATACCCCTATAATCGGTGAGATTTTCGTTTTCGATACTTTTTCCATCGCAAATTCTACCCTGTCAGTAACGGGGTTAGTATTTTTAAATAGGAAACCCCTTCATCGGGACAATTGAAAACGACTCAAGTTCACTTTATTGATAAAAAACGATACATTTTCTACCCTGGCTTTACTTGGATAACATAAAGAATAACATTTAGGGCGAATTCGATTTTTTTTTCTTTTCCGTGCCATCTGTATTTCAGTCGCTTTAAGTGAAAGTACAATAATTATAAAGAGTTGAAAACATGGTTACAAAAGGAGATTTCTTTTTTTGTGGCCATGTTTAAAAAAAAAACGTCTGCTGCAGGGGTATCGGAAAGGCCTTTATATGAGGGAAACGGTTAAAAATGAAGCCTTACCATACTGGTAGGTCATTGTAAAACATGGATCATATGTGAATGAGCGAAATAGTAAAATTCGAAGAGTAGTGATAATCCTAAAGAGTTTAAATTAAGGCCGTGTTAGATAGAGTCTATGGTTGTCATTAGCACCAAAGCCAGCATTGCAATTGGGACACTTTCTCTGTCGTGTTTAAACATTTCAAACAGAATACATTGAAACACTTGGTCAACACAGCGTCCTTCTGTTCACTTTAAAGGAGGGGCATGTTAGCTTTTCCTAAAAAAATAATTTAATATGTATATAGAGAGAAGAAAAACCATTTATTTGTTATAAATGAACTGAGTAATCGTCCCAGAGAAAAAACAACATTCTTTCCAACGTTTGATGAAAGTCAATGCTACAAGCGTCATTCGACTTCCACCAATGGGCTTACGGTCTATGTGGAAAAGCAAGATTGTTGTGTGGAGTACTGGTGTGAGAAAACCAGGAAACACATGGGTAGGTGAACTTGCCGCCGTGATATGACTAAAAAGTTGTTAAAACGGCGTTAATCCCAAATCAATGAACCAGAGAAAAAAATCTCATCTAAGTAAAAGTAGTTTAAGTAATAGCAGGAGTGTAAGTTATTACAATAGTTGTAAAAATGGTTAAGGTTTAATAGTAGCTGTGGCGTTTATGTGGTTGAAGTTAGCCAGAGTAGCCGGATAGGTAATTTCAAAATATTGATACATGTGTAGTGATTAATATAGACTAAGGTTAGACTGCACACATGCAAAACATGACATCCAGACATTGTATAAACCCATGCACAGCTGGAGAGATTAAATAGTAATTTCAAGATCAATGTTTAGGCGATTCTATCCCGTGAAAAAGAAGTCAAAGACCTCTTTTTTCACTCTCATTTTTCAAATGTAAAAAGTTAATCAGTCTTTCCATGAATGAGCATGAATATGAAATATAAATTAAACCAACCCAGGCTTGCAACTTTGCATAAGTTACCAATGCAGACTAAAGGGGCACACACGAAGGCAAAACAATTAAACGCAATCTGAAACGTTTCTTCTCGTAATGTATTATACAACAAAATAGCCGCATGACCATACTAGTATGATTTTCGAATTTGCTTATGAATGGCCAACACACGAGAATTTGTATGTTACACGCGAAAAGCAAAAGGGAATATATATTAGAAATAAATGAAATCAATCATGTCGCCATTGTGTGTTCATGCCTTATGGATACAAGGCTATAATGGCTTTTGCCTAAAACAGAAATAATGTATCACAATGATGAATACAATTCATAGTTTAAGAACAAAGCTTTAATAGTAGTTCATAAATCCTAATATAAGTGTAACGGGAATGGGATTTAGGTACAAATACCACTTCTACGGCCTTGCCATGGAAGCCGGCTTTTATAGCGACGTTGAAAGAGAGTTATGGCTATTTGCATTGTGAAGATAAATTGACTAGTCTATTTATCAATCAGTTCACTGTGCTTGTGTGCATAGCTAGACTTGCTTATATATATACAAGAGAAAGTTTATGCAACGCATCAATGCCGCTGGATATCCATAGTGCAGTTATGCATAACACTAACATTATAGTAGTTCAATAAACAGTTATCAACTGAGGGGCATATTGGAACATCAGGGGTGGGGTCAAGTGAAAATGTATTATATCTTGCATTGTTTTGTCAACGAAGTGAATGATAATTGAAGCCTTTCATTTTCTTTCATTGTTTATGATCAATCTCCATTCCAAAGTAGGTTCACCATACACACAACCAACTAATTATTGATCATAAACAGTAATGGAAATGAGTAATCTTGCCAATCATTAGTCTTAGCATGTATACAGTGCTTTCATTAAGGAATAATTATAAGATTTATGAATTCCACATACACTTTTCAAGATGTTTGTCAGAATATTTGAATTTTATTATTTTTCAATAAAACCACAAAACAGACAATTTAGGATTTGCATGCAATAGCACGTCATTTTACCTTTCCTCTATTAAAGTCAACAGTGGACACCTTTGCAGCAATCTACTTTTAAAACAATGAGATAAGGGTTAAATCGCTGAAGACATGAGTTTCTCTTTTTCTCAAAATGATATAAGCTTGGCATCCTAATTATATCATACTTTAACAAAAGTTGAAATGTAGTCCAATATTTATAAATTAGACCACCTTCGAAATATAATATCAACTAAACAGTTAAATCTCATTGAAATTGTTGTATAATTTAAACTTAATTTCGAACATAAACTGAGCCCTACAACATGTTAATTTATTTTAATTCTTTCCTTCCTTTTTTATAATGAAAATAACAAACTACTCATGTTTTAAAATTATATTATGATGAGCGCTCTTGTGTCAATGATGCATAGCAATATGCCTTTAGTGAATTAAATGACACATTTAAAATTGTCAAGGACGAAATAATTTTGTACGAAAGACCCGATTATTTCTTATTCGCAGAGGTGTCGTTCTTGAAACTCTCTTTATAGGCAGAGAGTGTTCGTTCAAAGTAATGTTTCTATTAAAACCAGTTTTATCTCGGTTTGTTCTTTTCTTCGTTTGTTTCGAACCAAATAAACATTTTAAATCACCTATGATTTACTATTTGTAAGTGAGTGTAAAGAGCGGCTCTCTGCAAAGGAGATTGATCTACGCAGTTGGTATTCGCGAGTATGTAAACAAATAAATTAGACTGTGCGACGTACCGATTCTTTCTTATTCGCAGAGGTGTCGTTCTTGAAACTCTCTTTATAGGCAGAGTGTTCGTTCAAAGTAATTTTTCTATTAGAACCAGTTTTATCTCGGTTTGTTCTTTTCTTCATTTGTTTCGAACCAAATAAACATTTTAAATCACCTATGATTTACTATTTGTAAGTGAGTGTAAAGAGCGGCTCTCTGCAAAGGAGATTGATCTACGCAGTTGGTATTCACGAGTATGTAAACAAATAAATTAGACTGTGCGACGTAAAGGTTGTAGTTATCGCCTTTTGATTACATGTAGTATATAGTGTAAAATAAAGTATACCAGTCTAGCTAATAGGGACTGTTTTGTCTTCGTAAATAAAACAAAAAAACATAAATGCGAGTCAAAATAAAGAAACTGAAAATACCTAAAACATCGGAATATTTATTTCATTTTAGATGTGTCATTACTTAGTGTTTTTAAACAAACACAATTGTAATATGTTCAAGACATCTAAATGTGTTTCTTTCTAATAATAATCCCCCCTCCCATGTGATTTCAGAAAACCTATTAAAAATAGAAGTCGCGGGCTTCTGCCCGGCGACTAATGAACATTAGAATAATGTTTGCGTTTGTCATCGGTCAATTAACTTTCACAATATTAGGAGGAATCTTAAGATGAGGAAGTAGCCAAATCTAAAGCTTTAGTAGTATCAGAGAAGATAGGACAAAGATAACATGTGGTAACACTAGAAACATCTTGTCAGAATATGAAAGCAGCGTCCTTGACAGGTCAAACGCAATGATCAATGTTAACCCAGTAAAACAGATAGAGACAGGGCAAATGATATACTGGTGGGGGTAAAAAAAGAAGAAGGAACATGGGCAAATTACATTTATTTGAACATATATTTAATCTATGAATGAGAGACATATATCGTTTCCTTACATCTTTTTAAAGATGTAATAAATTAATTTTACATGGCAAATTTCCTCACAAAACCAATTTCTACGATTTTTTCCTGTTCTTTTCCAAAATCAGAGTTTCAGAATTTTCGAGTTTGAGAGGTAAACAATTTCTAAAAATACTTCCAGTGAAATATTTTGTAGGCTGTGTCAAATTATATATGAAAACAACTCAAGCTTAACCAACACAAAATTTATTTGTGACAAACAAAGCTTAAGATCTACATGCAGATCCAAGCAACCAAATTAACCCTTTCCCTCATAGACGCTTTCTCACGTCTCTGCAGAAGATGTTTTTTTGAAAACATGGCGATAAAAGAACTTGTCACCATGTTTTCAACTCTATTCAATTCTTGTACTTTCATTTAAAGCGTGTTTCCATATTTTGGTCAAGATTTTTTCAAAGTCGTCTGCTGCAGATTTGTTGTATGTGGGAAAGGGTTTAAATGAGCCATGGCTAGCATCTGTGTATGCACCAACTAAAGTCTTCACTGTCCCTGTATATGTTGCATAGGCCTAGAAAATACTTTGGACACAACAAATCATTTAATTCTATGTCAAAGCAAAGTGTAAATAAACCTTTCCCACATAAAACAAATCTGCAGCAGAAGACTTCGAAAACATATTGGCAAAAATAGGGAAAGTTTCTGTAAAAGTAAATATAATAATTGAATAAAGATTAAAACATTGTGGCAAAATGAGAAATTGCTAATCATGACCAATTTCTCCTTTTGTCAATTTCTGCTGTAGACGATTTAAAATCAGTCTGCATGAGGTAAAGGGTTAAGACCCGAAATATTGCTAGACAGGGCTCTATTAAATACTGTGTGAGTCAGAAGCTTCTTGAACATCTTGAAATCAGACAAGCAGATTCATAGGAGAAGTACTATAAAGTTATTTATTTTTATTTAACTTCTTTTCAGATGGCAGCCATGTTTTTCAACCAAACTATATTTTTTATAGAGTTTCATATTATGAACATTTTTCGCAAACAATCTTGAAATCAGAGAAAGAGAAGTTTCCAGGCTTGTAAAATACACCTTTTGTGAAGCTGTCTAGTGGCTATGTTTTTGAATCAATCAATATGACTGGAACAATCACGTAGAGGATCACAAAAAGAACATGTTTGCTACATTATCTCAAAATCAGATAATCCCTGTCAAAGGAGAGGAATTTAGAATTCTGTCCTTTTGCCCATTTTTAGATGCCACTTGGTGGCCATGTTTTTCAACCGAATCTTTGAACAGCTTTGAAAGAGGATGCCCAATGGAATGAATATTCATGAGAATTTTGGCCTAAGGGATTGGGAGAAAATATTTTGTTTCAAAGGTACAAATTAACGTCAGATTGACGATGGACAGAGTGTGATCAGAATAAAACACCTTTAGGCTTCAGCTAAGGTGTTAAGAATACTATATCAGAAGTTTCTTCAACCCCACCTTGACTTTAACAGTGTAGATCCTCATCAAGAAGCGCAGATGTGCAGGTTGGGTCAGAACTAGCCATAAATGCATTAAGTTTGATTTTCAACGAATATTGATTTTCTATGACTTGATCAAGTTCATTAAAACCTCTGCCCAAAATAAATAAATTTAAAAACAAAATCATCAAATACTTGGTAAAAAGCACATTTAAATGTAGATTATCAGAATTTGTTTTATCTTCCCTTAAAAATGGAAATTGAAACATACTTAGGATAATGCTTTACAGAAGTATCTTCAAACCTTCTATGACTAATTACCAAACAGTTCAAAGCCAGATTAGAATGCACATATGCACTGGCTGATCTCAATCTATACTCGTCCCAAATGCCCTGAAATTGGTTTTGGCATGCTCAACTGGAAACAAAGAAACATTGCATGAAAATAAACCAGTGCATGGCATAATTATTTAATAATGGATATGGTGTCAACGGACTTTAACCATTTTCCTGATACAAACAGCTGACAACTTATTAAAACATTGTGGGAAATAGAGAAGCAATTTCTCCTGTTCTCACAAATTTTCAACATTCAGCATTAACCTTTTCCTACAAACAAAACATTAAGAGCAGAAAACTTTGTTACCATCAAGGCAAAAATGTGGGATATCTTTATAAATCAAAGTATAACTAGAGGTTGTTTTTGGGAAAAACATATGTCTCCCCCAAGGGGTATTTGTCTGGCTGACTGTATTTTGTCAGTTAGTGATTTATTTTAAAAAAGGGCAATAACTCATCCAAAAGTAGGTCAAATTAAACGCCCTCGTAATATGCGCAACAAGACATTGTACCGATGACTCCTGTGAAGTTTCATAGAAATGTGGCAAAGAGGTTGTGAGATGAAGGCCGGACAAGAATGAAATGGCAATTTTAAAAAAAGGGCAATAACTCAACCAAAATTAGGTCAAATTAAACGCCCTAGTAATATGCGCAACTAGACGTTGTACCGATGACTCCTGTGAAGTTTCATAGAAATGTGGCAAAGGGGTTGTGAGATGAAGGCCGGACAAGAATGAAATGGCAATTTTAAAAAAAGGGCAATAACTCATCCAAAAGTAGGTCAAATTAAACGCCCTCGTAATATGCGCAGCTAGACGTTGTACCGATGACTCCTGTGAAGTTTCATAGAAATGTGGCAAAGGGGTTGTGAGATGAAGACCGGACAAGAATGAAATGGCAATTTTAAAAAAAGGGCAATAACTCATCCAAAAGTAGGTCAAATTAAACGCCCTCGTAATATGCACAACTAGACGTTGTACCGATGACTCCTGTGAAGTTTCATAGAAATGTGGCAAAGGGGTTGTGAGATGAAGGCCGGACAAGAATGAAATGGCAATTTTAAGAAAGGGCAATAACTCATCCAAAAGTAGGTCAAATTAAACGCCCTCGTTATATGCGCAACTAGACGTTGTACCGATGACTCCTGTGAAGTTTCATAGAAATGTGGCCAAGGGGTTGTGAGATAAAGGCCGGACAAGAAATGTGGACGCCCTGGACAAGAATGAAATGGCAATTTTAAAAAAAGGGCAATAACTCATCCAAAAGTAGGTCAAATTAAACGCCCTCGTAATATGCACAACTAGACGTTGTACCGATGACTCCTGTGAAGTTTCATAGAAATGTGGCAAAGGGGTTGTGAGATGAAGGCCGGACAAGAATGAAATGGCAATTTTAAGAAAGGGCAATAACTCATCCAAAAGTAGGTCAAATTAAACGCCCTCGTAATATGCGCAACTAGACGTTGTACCGATGACTCCTGTGAAGTTTCATAGAAATGTGGCCAAGGGGTTGTGAGATAAAGTCCGGACAAGAAATGTGGACGCCCTGGACAAGAATGAAATGGCAATTTTAAAAAAAGGGCAATAACTCATCCAAAAGTAGGTCAAATTAAACGCCCTCGTAATATGCACAACTAGACGTTGTACCGATGACTCCTGTGAAGTTTCATAGAAATGTGGCAAAGGGGTTGTGAGATGAAGGCCGGACAAGAATGAAATGGCAATTTTAAGAAAGGGCAATAACTCATCCAAAAGTAGGTCAAATTAAACGCCCTCGTAATATGCGCAACTAGACGTTGTACCAATGACTCCTGTGAAGTTTCATAGAAATGTGGCAAAGGGGTTGTGAGATAAAGGCCGGACAAGAAATGTGGACGCCCTGACAGACAGACAGACAGACAGACAGACGGACAGACAGACGGACGGACAGACAGACAGACAGACAGACGGCGCAGGCAAAAGCAATATGTCTCCTCCGGAGGGAGGAGACATAATTACTAAATAGAGTTGAAAACATTGTGACAAAAGAATAAATTGCTAATAATGAAAGTTTTCTGCTGCCAATTTGTCTGCATGTAGAGGCGTTAAACTCTTTGAAGATGTTGAGCTTTTTCTAGCAGATATTTGTTTCAAAGCAGAACAAACTAAAAATATATCATCAAGTAATGGCTTAACCCTTCCTTTCCTATATGCAACAACTCTGCAGCAGACAACATTGAAAACATTCCAAAAATGTTATGGAAACTATCTTTAAATAAAGTACAATAATTGAATAGAGTTGAAAACATGGTTACAAAAGGAAAGATTGCTTGTTTTGAGCAATTTCTTCCTTTGTCGCCATGTTTTCAAAAAAACGTCTGCTGCAGAGGTATCGGAAAGGCCTCTATATGAGGGAAACAGTTTAAAATGAAGCCTTACCATACTGGTAGGTCATTGTAAAACATGGCTCATATGTGAATGAACGAGATAGTAAAATTCAAAGAAAAGTGATAATCCTAAAGAGTTTAAATTAAGGTTAAGTTAGATAGAGTCTATGGTAGTCATTAGCACCAAAGCCAGCATTACACTTGGGACACTTTCTCTGTCGTGTTTCATATCGAGTCTTTAAACATTCCAAACAGAACACATGGAAACACTTGGTCAACACAGCGTCCTTTCTGTTCACTTTACAGGAGGGGCATGTTAACTGTTCCTAAAAGAAAGTAATTGAATATGTAAATAGAGAGAAGAAAAAACATTCGTTTGTTATAAATGAACTGAGTAACTATCACAGAGAAAAAAAAAAACATTCTTTCCAATGTTTGTTTAAAGTCAATGTGACAAGCATCATTCATCTATCACCAATTAGCTTATGGTCTATATAGAAATGCAGCAAGTTGCTTGGAAAGATTGTTTTTGTGTAGTACTGGTGTGAGAAAACCAGGAAACACATGGGTAGGTGAACTCGCTGCCGTGATATAACTGAAAAACTGTTGAAAACTGCATTAAACTCAAATCAATCAACCAGAGAAAACAAGAGTTGTCGGAGGACAATATAGCTCGCCTATCAGGGCCTACTTCAGAACAGTTATAGCATAAGGTAAAGTAACACAGTATCACCTATTGCAAGATAATACACCTTTTCAATACTTGCATGCAAATGTTAACCAAGTCCATACAGGCCGTTTTGGGCCTTTTAAATCTAATGGCCCTGAATAAATGTGTGAAGTTTCAAAGCAACAGCATACACAGTGTCTGAGAAAAGGCCTTGCACGCAAAGGTTTGACCAAAATTATAAGTCCAAAAAGGGGCACAATTCAGTCAAAGTCCATTTCAGAGTTATGGGACTTGACATACAAGGTCATCTAATGATCCTGAAGAAGTGTGTGAAGTTTCAAAGCAACAACATACACAGTGTCTGAGAAAAGGCATTGCACACAAAGGTTTGACTAAAATTCTAAGTCCAAAAAGGGGCACAATTCAGTAAAAATCCATTCCAGAGTTATGGGACTTGACATACAAGGTCACCTAATGACCCTGAATAAGTGTGTGAAGTTTCAAAGCAACAGCATACACAGTGTCTGAGTTGAAAATATATTGTTGCAAAAAGGGGAAATTACTCATTCATTTGTTTTAACCCTTTCCCTCATATAGACGCTTTCTGACGCCTCTGCAGCCAACAGCTTTCTGAAAACATAGTGGCAAAAGAAGAAATTGCTCAAAACAAGCAATTTCTTCTTTTGCCACAATGTTTTCCACTTTTAGTCAAAGGTTATCCATTCAATTATAGAGATTTTCTATTTTTTGACAAACTATGATCAAAGTCGTTTGCTGCAGAATTGTCGTATGATGGAAAGTGTTAAATGTTTTACTGAGTAACCCTTCCCAGAGAAAACTAGAACTATTACTGAAGATGATAAATAGCCCCTAAAACAGAACCATGACCTACACCATAACTTAATAAGTAAAAGAGCCATAACTCTGTAAAATAACATGCAATTGTAAGACCTTTAGGATATGCACATATCCTCTTAATATAGAAGCTTCATGTAACATTTTATTGAATTCCACCCAGTGATTTGTAAGAAATAGGCCGGACAAAATATGGCTTCCGACCGACCGACCGAGAAGAAGGGGGTATAAAAAAGTCTATAGTAGAGGAGTTTTAAAAGGTGTATGCAAAAATATGGAAAGATTCTAAATTGAAAGTATCATTATTAAATAGAGTTGAACAGGGGAAATTACTCATTATGAGAAAATTCCCCTTCTGTTTTAATGTTTTCAAAAGACATCTACTGCAGATGCATACAAATTCATCATCACATGGAAAAAGGTCAAAATCTAAGCATTTGTAATCCATATCTTTAAAATAAAGCATAAGAAATTGCTATATTTTAAGTTTTAAACTTATCCGTTATAGAGAAAACTAAGACCTTTGCAGCAGATCTTCAAAAACAAAGAAATGGCTAAAAAACGAGTAATTCTGCTTTTTTAACAACATTTTCAGCTTCTTTATCAAAATAATATGTTCAAATTCCAGTTCTAACTTCTTCTTTTCATGAGATATTTTTAAATTGATTTTGAATATCCTCTATCATGTATTACCATCATATAAAACTAGAACAAGAGCAACGCGTACGAGACAGACGCTTGACTGATAGGGAGAAAACAGAAAAAAAAAAATGAGCTGAACAAAAAACCTTAACCAGGCGACCACGCCGCCGCCAACAAAAAACCTTAACCAGACGACACAACCGTCCTTTAATTTGATCTTATTTAAAGGGAATATTATATTATAGTATTTATATGTTGCTTTACATTTTTCTACGAGGTGTGTGGGAAAATTCATATATTGCCAAACTGAAAGTCAAGCGAGATGTCAATGTTCCCATGCTCCAAATAGAAATACAGAAGCCAGGTAACCAGACTGCGGAACTTGATTGATTGGTGTTCAACCCTTTACCTCATGGAGACGCATTCCGACACATCTGACGCATCTGAAGCAGACGACTTTGAAATCATCTCGGCAAAAATAGGGAATATCTCTATTTATAAAGTTTAATTATCGAATAGAGTTGAAAACAATGTGGCAAAAGGGAAAATTGCTCATCATGAGCAATTTCTTCTTTTGTCATAATGTTTTCAAAAGTTGTCTGCTGCAGAAAGATCAGAAAGTGTCTGTATGTGGGAAAGGGTTAGCACCTCTTTCAACATATTTTCTGTTATATCACGGTGTTTGCTGGGAAGGTCGTTACCAATACTACTGGTCAATTTATCCTGACACCAGCCAGTCAGTAGTAATGCTAACCCCACAGACCTGATCACCTAGGAGGGCAGTCACAACTACCATTTTTGAGGTATTTGGTATGACTAGACCGGGGATTGAACTCATGACCTTCCTTTCCGAGGCCCCCTTCAGCAACAAAGTTTTCCTTTTCTTTTTATATACCTATTACGAGTGGGCCATGAGGCACTAGATCACTCATCTGAAAAAGTGCCCTTTATGACAATATCGCTATTTTCAGGACAATAACTTATTCTGGTCACAGCAACTTTGTGCTTACTAATTAAAGGGAATATGCAGTTTTAGTGCAACATGTCCAAATCCCTAGCAGCCATATTTTTTAACCTACGGAAATAATTTCGACACATTTTGTAGAGGGTTACTTCAGGATCAATTTTTCCTAATCATCTTGAAATTAGACAAATACTTTTAACTTTTTTGTAATTTTACTTCTCATCTAATGCCACATGTAAATTACTTGATTTTTTTTTTTGTAGGAAGTCATTTGAAGATTGATTATATCACGAGGTTTCCTGGGTAAGTTACCAGTACTACTGGTCCAAATTATTATTTTTTAAGGTGGACCTCTACCACTACACCATCGGTGTCATTCGAAGAACACTAGCGCCAAACTATGTTGCAATTGGAAAAGCCTTGTCAAGTTTTCTCTTTTCTGATTTTTTTAAACCCTAAAATATGGTAAATAGTAACATTTCCACCATATTGTTTTGAAATTAGACAAGAGATTTTACCACCCTATTGACGCTGCATGTTAGCCAATTTTTTCAACCAATTAATATGGATATAATATAAATAGGTTTGACAATTTTAGTAGAGGGTTAACTTATCTGTCAAATCGTCTTGAAATCAGACAATCAGTTTCAGAAGGGGAATAATTTAAAAGTTTTGTCATTTTTCTCCCCTTCTGATGCCACAGCAACCACAGATCTAATTGAATTCTTTGAACAATGTTTAAAGAGGACCAAAGGAGCATTCCTGTGACGAGGAAATTTGGTTTAAACAGCTGTTAATGATGACAAAAATTGGACACAGGGTTACAACAAAGCTCACATTGAGTAATTTGTGCTCACATAAGCTTAACAAAAGAGAACAAGATGTGTTTGTGAAACACTGATGCCCCCGAATGGCAACATCTAGGTCAAAGGTCAAGGTCGCCAGGTCAAAAATGTAAAGGAATACACATGTGAAATATGGTAGCCATACCTGTTATGGTTCAAAAGTAGTGGTCAAAGTTAAAGTTTTTTTCGAGAATGGCAACATCTAGGTCAAAGGTCAAGGTCGCAAGGTGAACAATTTTGGTATTGACATAAAGGTCATGTCACAAGGAATACACGTGTGAAATATGGTAGCCGTACCTGTTATGGTTCAAAAGTAATGGCCAAGGTTAAAGTTTTTTTCGAGAATGGCAACATCTAGGTCAAAGGTCAAGGTCGCAAGGTGAAAATTGTTGGTACTGACAGAAAGGTCATGTCACAAGGTATACGCATGTGAAATATAGTAGCCGTATCTTTTATGGTTCAAAAGTAGTGGTCAAGGTTAAAGTTTTTTTCGAGAATGGCAACATCTAGGTCAAAGGTCAAGGTCGCAAGGTCAAAAATGTTAGTACTGACAGAAAGGTCATGTCACAAGGAATACACATGTGAAATATGGTAGCCGTACCTGTTATGGTTTAAAAGTAATGGCCAAGGTTAAAGTTTTTTTCGAGAATGGCAACATCTAGGTCAAAGGTCAAGGTCGCAAGGTCAAAAATGTTGGTACTGACAGAAAGGTCATATCACAAGGAATACACATGTGAAATATGGTAGCCGTACCTGTTATGGTTCAAAAGAAGTGGTCAAGGTTAAAGTTTGTTTCGAGAATGGCAACATCTAGGTCAAAGGTCAAGGTCGCAAGGTCAAAAATTTTGGTACTGACAGAAAGGTCATGTCACAAGGTATGCACATGTGAAATATGGTAGCCTTACCCGTTATGGTTCAAAAGTAGTGGTGAAGGTTAAAGGTTTTTTTTAGAATGGCAACATCTAGGTCAAAGGTCAAGGTCGCAAGGTCAAAAATGTTGGTACTGACAGAAAGGTCATGTCAAAAGGAATACACATGTGAAATATGGTAGCCGTACCTGTTATGGTTCAAAAGTAATGGCCAAGGTTAAAGTTTTTTTCGAGAATGGCAACATCTAGGTCAAAGGTCAAGGTCGCAAGGTCAAAAATGTTGATACTGACAGAAAGGTCATGTCACAAGGAATACACATGTGAAATATGGTAGCCGTACCTGTTATGGTTCAAAAGTAATGGCCAAGGTTAAAGTTTTTTTCGAGAATGGCAACACCTAGGTCAAAGGTCAAGGTCGCAAGGTCAAACAAGATGTGTTTGTGAAACACTGATGCCCCCCAATGGCATCTAGGTCAAAGGTCAAGGTCGCCAGGTCAAAAATGTTGGTACTGACAGAAAGGTCATGTCACAAGGACTACACATGTGAAATATGGTAGCCGTACCTGTTATGGTTCAAAAGTAGTGGTCAAGGTTAAAGTTTTTTTCGAGAATGGCAACATCTAGGTGAAAGGTCAAGGTCGCAAGGTGAAAAATGTTGGTACTGACATGTGAAATATGGTAGCCATACCTGTTATGGTTCAAAAGTAATGGCCAAGGTTAAAGTTTTTTTCGAGAATGGCAACATCTAGGTCAAGGTCAAGGTCGCAAGGTACTGACAGAAAGGTCATGTCACAAGGAATACACATGTGAAATATGGTAGCCATACCTGTTATGGTTCAAAAGAAATGGCCAAGGTTAAAGTTTTTTTCGAGAATGGCAACATCTAGGTCAAGGTCAAGGTCGCAAGGTGAAAAATGTTGGTACTGACAGAAAGGTCATGTCACAAGGACTACACATGTGAAATATGGTAGCCGTACCTGTTATGGTTCAAAAGTAGTGATCAAGGTTAAAGTTTTTTTCGAGAATGGCAACATCTAGGTGAAAGGTCAAGGTCGTAAGGTGAAAAATGTTGGTACTGACATGTGAAATATGGTAGCCATACCTGTTATGGTTCAAAAGTAATGGCCAAGGTTAAAGTTTTTTTCGAGAATGGCAACATCTAGGTCAAGGTCAAGGTCGCAAGGTACTGACAGAAAGGTCATGTCACAAGGAATACACATGTGAAATATGGTAGCCATACCTGTTATGGTTCAAAAGAAATGGCCAAGGTTAAAGTTTTTTTCGAGAATGGCAACATCTAGGTCAAGGTCAAGGTCGCAAGGTGAAAAATGTTGGTACTGACAGAAAGGTCATGTCACAAGGAATACACATGTGAAATATGGTAGCCGTATCTGTTATGGTTCAAAAGTAATGGCCAAGGTTAAAGTTTTTTTCGAGAATGGCAACATCTAGGTCAAAGGTCAAGGTCGCAAGGTCAAAAATGTTGGTACTGACAGAAAGGTCATGTCACAAGGAATACACATGAGAAATATGGTAGCCGTACCTGTTATGGTTCAAAAGTAATGGCCAAGGTTAAAGTTTTTTTTGTGCAGACAGACGTGCAGACCAACAGACAGACAGACAGGCCAAAAACTATATGCCCCCCGAATCGGAGATTCCGTGGGGGCATAAAAAGAATACAGAGTTAAATAATAAAATCACACATTTTCCCCATAAAATGAAATTAAAGAATACATGTGTATGAAGTCACTTTACATATTTGCCAATATTTGTCTAGGACTGTTTTGACATCTTGCAAAAAAATATGTTGAAAAATGTAGAAATGCTAAAAAAGAGCAACCTCTACTTTTTCACCAATCTTTTCAAAGGTCATCAATTGCTAAGGTGTCAACAGTGGTCTTTTTGAGGGATAAATTTGTTCCTACACCATACCTTATATTCCTGTATTTCAGCCATTAATACTTCATCAGCAGCTCCTGCCATTTCTATCTTCTTACTTCTCTCCAGTTTTCTGTTTAATTTGGCAATCTCTTCCTACAATAGATGAATACAGACTAAATATATAACATGTATAATGGTGCCATTAGATGTATTGGTTTTCCTGACTCAGAACCTTTATTGATATTGTATCAAGGAATTATAGAAGTTAAAGAACTTGCTTTATAATAGATGTAAACTAGATGGTTGTGTTTGAATTGACTGATTTATTGGGTGTTTTACGCCACTTTCAACAATTTTCAGATATTTCACGGTTTTCCTGGTTAAGTTACCAGAACTACTGGTCCATTTATCCTGACACCCGCCAGTCAGTTGTAATGCTAACCTCACAATCCTGAGCAACAGTAATCCTGATACAGGATGTTTGAATAAAATAAGTATGGCAGAAACATGCACTCTGCACATCATCTCAATATGGTGATTATTTATTATGGTGAATATGGTGACACTGTATCAATATGGAGAGTGTATTAAAAATCCTTAGAGATATGAAACCGACAAGAAAAGTGGTCAAATTCATAAGTTTGTATAAACCTAGTTGGTATTTGCCTAGGTAAAAGGTTAAAGACTTCAGTAGTTATATGCACTTGTCAAACATTTTGCTAAAACAGACAATGTTGTTTGATTGATTGTTTGGTGTTTTTTTACCCCTTTCAACAACTTTTCAGTTATATCACAATGTTTCCTGGGTAAGTAACCAGTACTTCTGGTTCTTTTATCCTGACACCAGCCAGTCAGTTGTAATGCTAACGCGGCAACCCTGAGCGCCAAGGAGGGCAGCTATTACTACAATTTTTTAAGTATTTGGTAGAACCGGCCGGGGATCGAACCCATGACCTCCTGCATCCAAGGCGGACGCTCTTCCACTACACCACAGACAATAACTAACAATGAAAGTGACATGTGTAATCAGTCTATGATAATGCCTATACAGTACCTGCATCCTCTTGTACTTATAAGCTTCTTGTTCAATGGCCCCCGTTTTTTCAGCAACAGCTACTTGTGCCTCTCTCAACTGTGCCTGGTATTTATCTAAGTGAAGCTTAAGATCAGCCGCAGTCTGTGAACTCTCCACAGCTTTACGTTTGTGAAGTTCTAAAGTTTGTTGTGTTAATCTGTAAAAACACAAAAGTTTGATAATATGCTTTATTGTTTTAAATTATCAAAACAAGTCAAAGTGTGCCTGCATGTGGTAAAGGGTTAACTTTCTTTAGACCAGTGACAGTAAATATGGGACAAATTCTGAAATCGATACAATGGGGATTCAATTTTTTTATTTCTGCATAATATATCATATCAAAATAATAGAAGTTCTGCTAGCTTATGAGTAATATCGTTATGTCTTTAACCAATCTGGTCACAAACTTGTACAGCAGATGCACTTACAACCACACAATAAAATTATCTTACTTGGGTTTAATGCCATTTTCAACATTATTTCAGTTATATCACAGAAACAGGACACCTATCCATGAACTCTGAGTGATAAACCATTACTAGACGAAGATATGTGACTTGTCAAAGGGCGATCCACCTTGATTGAACCCAAGAGGTCCTGTTCCCAATACAGACCAAATCTGGTGCCTTTTTTAAGCAGACCACTTTAACCCTTTCCTACATACAATAAATCTGCAGCAGATGACTTTGAAGTTATCAAGTCAAAATGTAAAAAATCTCTAAAAATGATAGTATGATTATTGAATAGAGTTGAATTCAGTGACAAATGGAGAAATTGTTCATTACGAGCAATTTCTCCATTTGCCACTATGATTTCAATAGTTGTCTGCTTCACAGGTGTCAGAAAGCGTCTACATGAGGGAAAAGGGTTAAGACAACATTCAAGGAAAAGAAATGGGTAATTTAACTTTATCCTACAATATTATGAGCTGTACATCAAAATTCCTACTTTGTTGATTACATAATTTCATCAACTGTTATTTTCAAACCTGACAACTGTTATAACTTACGCAAGTTCTTTTTCCATAGTTGCAATGTTATTCTGCAAAACCCGCTCCTTTTCCTCAAGTTTTCTCACTACTAAAATCTGGGCCTCCACCTGTGTGTGTATTGTAGATACTTGTTCTGCTAAAACTTCCTTCTCCTCTCGTAACAATTTCTGTATCTGGTTGGCTTTAATTCTCTGTTCAAATATAGAAAAGCCATCATATAAATAATTGAACAAAAGGAAAACCAACCTATTTGTTTTCTTGCTAATTCAGGGACCAGAATTGTATGAATTGGGGCAATCTGCCTTGTTTTGGTTTTTTTGGTTGAGATACTATACCCAAAATACATTCACAGCAAATTTACAGAAGATTAGATAAGAGCTGTTCAATAAGATAAAAGTCATCTTGTAGTCTGCCACTTTTGTTTGCATATTATTTGGTCTAATGATAGGCGTGTTAAATGAAGAAATCGTAGAAAAACGATGAAAAGAATTTTTGATCTTGCATCAAAACTTTATTCAAATTTTTCTGATATTCCTGTGTGGTATTTGTGCTGATTTTGAGTTTATGTTATTGAAAGCGGAGGATGCATTTCCGCAGTTTTGTTTAACCCTGAATCAAATGTAATTTTTTTCAGCTTTTACCTAGTGTTTTCATTTTTTCAAAGCAGAGGACATAATTTGTCCACATTTATTCAACCCTGAATCAACTAGAACTATCACTGAAGATGATAAATACCCCCTAAACAGCACATTGACCTACACCATAACTTAATAAGTAAAAGGGCCTTAACTCTGTAAAATAACATGCAATTGTAACCCCTTTAGGATATGCACATCTCCTCTTGGTACAGAAGCTTCATGTAAAATTTTATTGAATCACACCCAGTGGTTTTTAAGAAATAGGCCGGACAAAATATGGCTTCCGACCGACAGACAGCCCGACACAGTGACACCTATATACCATCTCTTCTTCGAAGGGGGTATAAAAATACTCTTTTAATTTTCCAGTTGTTTTCTATTTTTCTCATTTTTCAAAGCAGAGGACATAATTTCTCCATATTTATTCAACCCTGAATCAAAAATACTCTTTTAATTTTCCAGTTGTTTTCTATTTTTCTCATTTTTCAAAGCAGATGACTCATTTTCGCATATTTTTTCATCTGTGCATCAAAACTATACATCCAAATTTCCAGATATTTTATTTGATTTCTATAACCCTTTCCCTCATACAGAAAATCTGCAGCAGACAAATTTGAAAAATTTTGGAAAATCTCTATAATTGTAGGTATAATTACTGAAAAAAGTTTAAAACATTGTTGCAAAAGGAGAAATTGCTAATTTTGAGAAATTTCCCCTTTTGTCACAATGTTTACAAAATGCGTCTTTAGGTGGGAAAGGGATAATCAGGTGTTCTCAAATGTTAGTTTGTTTTAACTTTCTTACATCTGACATGAGTTTAAAATTGGCGTCATCTTTCTCCCTTAGCTGTTGTAACAACCTCGTATTCTGTTCCTGCATGTCTTCAAATGCCTGTCCAGTAGCGTCCATCTCATTCAATAGAACATCCTCTCTCTGTAAACAAAATAAACCTTAACTGAGTCTTCTAGTAATTAACTCTTTCCCACTTGCAGATGCATACCAACTGACGCATTTGCAGCAGACGACTTTTAAAAACTTTGTGGCAAGAGGAGAAATTGCTCACGATGAGCAATTTCCCCTTTTGCCACAATATTTTCAACTCTATTAATTATTAATCTTTTAATTTATGGAGATATTTCACATTTTTGCCAATATGTTTTCAAAGTCATCTGCTGCAGAATTGTCATATGTGGGAAAGGGTTAAACTGATGAAGAAGCTGTCTGTTTTGATAATTTCTACAACCTTCTTCAACATAATTCAAGGAAAGATTTTGTTCTTTAATCCTCTCCCACATACAACAAATCTGCAGCCGACGACTTTGAAAACATATCAGAAAACAAGAGCACCGCCTGCGGCTGCCTGATGCTCGTCTGATATTATCCTTTTACTGTTTATTTATTTTATATAAAAAATCTTCAAATTCAGAATGAATATTTAAATATTATAATGACTGCACACAACTGATATTTTTCAAGTATTGAAACAAGATTGACCATGTGGAAATAATAAATCCAAGTACATATACATGATAAGGAAGATCTTCACGTTGGATGGCGTAACTTCACAATCAGTCAAGATCATATTAAGCTGAGTCTTGTGTATGGACAGGCAAATGAGATGGTTACATTAAGTCAACTGTAACTTAAGATATTAAATATATTATTGTTTTTCTGTTTTTAGTAACAGTGACCTTGAACCCCAAAACACAATCCGATAAAAGATATTCATAATTATGTTTTTATTGTTTGGGAAAAAATTGAAATCAATGAAACAACAATTAAGAGGCCCAAGAGGGCCAGTATCGCTCCACTGCCATTAGGCAAAAATCAAATTTCCAAACAGCCCGGCCCTATGGTGGCCATGTATTTTGACCAATCATCATGGCTTGAAGGAATCTCGAAGATTGCACCCAAGGAACCTGCAAAATTATTTGAAAATCGGCCAAATAGTTTGGGAGGAGAAGATTTTTAAAGTTTTCACTAAAGCCAATAAAAAGCTAAAAGCCCTGCCCCCCTGGCAGCCATATTTAAAAACTAATCAACATGACTTGGTTGAATCTGATAGAGTCACCCATGGAACATTTCTTTAAAAAACATTTGAAAATCGGCCAGATACTTTCACTAGTTTTCACTATAGCCATATACGGCAAAATAGCCCTGCCCGCTGAACCAACCAACATGGCTTGAAGGAATCTGATAGAGCGTCACCCAAGGAACCTTTTTACAAAATCATTGGAGAAGACTTTTTAAGTGTTCACTATAGCCATATAAGGCAAAATAGATGCAGATTTCGAGCAATCAACATGTCTGGCAGGAATCTGATAGAGGGTCAACCTAGGAAAATTTCAACAAAATTATTTGAAAAACGTCCATACACTTTCGGAGGAGAAGATTTTTTAAGTTTTCACTATAGCCATATAAGGCAGAATAGCCCAGCCCTCTGTTATATGACGGCGGCCAGTTCACCTACTCATGCATTTCCTGGTTTTCTCATACCAGTATTCCACACAACAATCTTCCCAAGCAGCTGGCTACTTTTCCACATAGACTTAGCCCATTGGTGGAAGACGAATTAAGCATGTCGCATTGACTTTTGTCAATTGTCGGAAAGAAAGTTGGCCGAGCCGGGATTCAAACTCACAACCCCTGGATTGACAGCCCGCGTCGCTACCGACTGAGCTACCGGAATTGTGCATGGATCCATAAAATTCTAAAGAATTAATGTGAATGTATATTGTTTTATGGCGCATCGACAGCTAAGGTCATTTAGCGCGCAATTAAATTTAATTATTCATGATCCCTGGGTAAACAAACCAGTACTAGGCTAGAAAATGTGCCTTGCCCAAGAGCACTCAACCATGACCGTAGTGCCGCGACTGGGGATCGAACCCGAGACACCCGGTTTCGAAATCCCCGACGCTAACCACTCGACCACAGCGGATTCCTCGAAAGAATTAAGGAGATAACATTGAGTGGATGCTTCCTATGAAGTTTCATCTCAATTTGCCAAGTGGTTTGGAAGGAAAAGTGGTTTGATGCAAAAAAAAGTCAAAGCACAGATGCAAGCATGAAGGACAATTCACCACATCTGGATGTGACATAAGCTCAACTGGCTTTCAGTGGAGCTAAAAAATGAAGAAACTATGTCCAATTCTCAAAATCGACCAAAATACATCTAAATTTACGTTTATTTACCCCAAAAAACAGGCCCGTTCAGCATCTTTATCATACTATGTTAAGAAGGGTATAAGATGAACAAGTTTTCCAGGTTTCAAAGTAATAGGCTTGATAGTTCTCATGTAACTAACCTAAACGCAAAACTTAACCAATACCGCCAAATCTCAAAATCAACCAAAATACATCAAAATTCATGTTTTTACCCAAAAAAACATGACTCACTCAGCATACAATGTGAAGAAGGGTATTATATGAACAAGTTTTCCAAGTAATAGGTTTGATAGTTTCCATGTAAGAAACCTGAACACAAAACTTAACCAACATTGCCAATTCTCAAAATCAACCAAAATACATCAAAATTGATGTTTTTTACCCCAAAAAACAGGCCACACTCACGATATTTAGCATACAATGTGAAGAAGGGTATTAGATGAACAAGTTTTCCAAATTTCAATGTATTGAAAAATTCCATGTAAGTGACCTAAACGCAAAACTTAACCAACGCCGACGACGATCAAGTGACGACAATAGCTCGTCTTTTTTTTTCCAAAAATCAGATGAGCTAAAAATGGAAACTACCTTTAAAAGAAAGCATTAATTGAAATGAGTTGAAATCATGGTGACATAGTGATAAATTGCTTGTTTTGAGCAATTTCTTCTTTTATCGACATGTTTTCAAGAAGCCGTCTGCTGCAGAGGCGTCAGAATGCGCCTATATTTGGGAAAGGGTTAATCTTCAGGAGACGACTGTTTACCTATAAAACGAAAACTATGAAAAAAATAATAACAATTAAAGACTTAAGAATTTGTTTCATTTTGGTTTTATGCCATTTTAAAGTTATTATTTATACCAGGCCAACAGAAAGTCTCATTCATGATTCCGGGATGACAAACCATTAACTAGGCTAGCAAACGTGCCTTGCCCAAGGGCGAACCGCAAAATCCCCACACTAACCAATCTGCCAAGCCACTTTCCATGATTTAGCAAAAACAGAGAGTGACCAAAGTAACGGTACCTGTTTCTGTGTGGCAAGATTTTTCTGTAATTCATTAATAGTTTCTTCTAATTTCTTTATCTTTCTGAGCGCATCTTCTTCAGCAAGTTTTTTTCTTTCTTTCCTTTCTGCTTCTTGCATCTTCTTTATATGTATTCTAAGATCATCTATTTCTTGTTTTAATCTTTTCTCTGCTGCCATGAGCTAACAAATAAAACAGAAAATACATTCAGATTCCATGCAATCGGGTTTTCAAGGTAGAGAGCCACTTTATAAGAGAGCTTCTGTAAAACATTATCAAAATCCCTGTGTATGATGAAAAGAGCTATATGGGCACCCTCTCTTTTAACGTGCATTTTCAAATTCCTGGAATTTAACATCCCTTAATGCAAGTACTGTATAAATGAATATTTTGGAAGTAATTTGTTACAGATGTATGACAAGTTGTCTTTTTCAAGGTAAAGGTTAAATGCAATCAGGGCTTTGGCATTTTTCTTGTCAACCTCAAAGCACCAATCCTAAACCCTATATTAAAGTTTTCCATGATCACAGTAAACATAAACAGGGGACTCAAGATAACTCGAAAGAGACCCATATACTACTTTTGATTAATTAAGTGTCAAGTGTTTGAGTGAATGCTAGATTTATGCTAATGTCATTTATGTTTATTTCAGCTTTGTAATTCATTTATACTAAATGTTTATTATGAAAGTAAGCCACTGATAATATCAGATCAAGAAAATAGTGAAGCAGCAGCACTGATTGATCGTCTGAGAAATCGCAACTGCAGCTACACTATTTTTAAAAGAAAGATACATTCCAGGAGTTGAAAATTAAAATGGGTTAAACGATATATTTTAATCATTTCATGTTTGGGTTATTTGCAAGTCAACTGTATTATGTCATGCCATCTTCAATTGATTGATTGATTGATGTTTAACGCCGTTTTTAACAATTTCTCACTCATATCACGGCGGCCAGTTCACCTACTCATGTGTTTCCTGGTTTTCTCACACTAGTACTCCACACAACAATCTTCCCAAGCAACTGGCTGCTTTGCAACATAGACTTAGCCCATTGGTGGAAGACGAATCATGCCATCTTCAAGAACAGTACATGAGTCTTGACTCATAAAAATAGGCCTTAGCGTATTTGTATCCAGTGTAGATCCAGATCACTATACTGTCTTATAATCTGATTAGAAATCTAACTTCTTACTGGAGAAATCTTACATATACAAAAGCTGATTTGGAGCTCAGTGGTTGCAAATGTTAAAAGGTTTATATTCCTACATCAAGGCTTAACAAGAAACCGCTGAAGACGGTAAGGCCGGATTGTCGGCAATTTGACCTTGAAAATCGACAAACCAAGGTCAAGGTCAAAGTAACCATAGAAATCAATAGAACTTGTTACTGGTTACCTTCAGGCAAAGTTTCAAGTTTGTAACCCTTTCCAGTGCTGAGATTGCCTCAACCTGAAACTTTAACCGATTTTGCCTCAACCTGAAACTTAACCAAAATGTTGACGGACAGACAGACAGACGGACGGACAGACAGACATCGCCAATCTATAGACCGTAATTGCTAGAGCAATCCAGCCAAAAACTGTTGAAAGCAAATTAAAACACAATTTGCTGTGATATAACTATTAAAATATTGAAAGCAAATTAAAACGCAAGTTGATGTGATATAACTATAAAACTGTTGAAAGCGGAGTAAAACGCAATTTGCTGTGATATAACTATATAACTGTTGAAAGCAAATTAAAACGCAATTTGCAGTGATATCACTATAAAACTGTTGAAAGCAAATTAATACGCAAGTTGTCGTGATATAACTATAAAACTGTTGAAATCAAATTAAAACGAAAGTTGCCATGATATAACTATAAAACTTTTGAAAGCAAATAAAAACGCAAGTTGCCATGATAAAACTTTAAAACTTTTGAAAGTAAATTAAAACACAAGTTGATATAACTATAAAACTGTTGAAAGCAAATTAAAACGCAAGTTGCCGTGATATAACTGTTAAACTGTTGAAAGGGGAGTAAAATGCAATTTGCTGTGATATAACTATATAACTGTTGAAAGCCAATTAAAATGCGAGTTGCCGTGATATAACTATAAAACTGTTGAAAGCAAATTAAAACGCAAGTTGCCGTGATATAACTATAAAACTGTAGAAAGCAAATTAAAACGCAAGTTGCTGTGATGTAACTTTAACCAAAATGTTGACGGACAGACAGACAGACAGACAGACAGACAGACAGACAGACAGACAGACAGAAGACAGACAGACAGACAGACGGGCAATAGCAACATGAAGGTCAAGAGTTATCATGGAAATCAAAAGAACATGTTAGTGGCTACACACAGACCAATTTTCAAGTTTGTAGCTCTTTCCATGTCCGAGATTTTGCTTCAACCAAAAACTTTAACCAAAATGTTGACGGACAGACAGACAGACAGACGGGCAATAGCAAGGTGAAGAGTTATCATGGAAATCAAAAGAACATGTTAGTGGCTACACACAGCCCAATTTTCAAGTTTGTAGCTCTTTCCATGTCCGAGATTTTGCTTCAACCAGAAACTTTAACCAAAATGTTGACGGACAGACAGACGGGCAATAGCAAGGTGAAGGTGAAGAGTTATCATGGAAGTCAAAAGAACATGATAGTGGCTACACACAGACCAATTTTCAAGTTTGTAGCTCTTTCCATGTCTGAGATTTTGCTTAACCAGAAACTTTAACCATTTTGCCTAACCTGAAACTTTAACCAAAATGTTGACGGACAGACAGACAGACAGACGGACATCGCCAATCTATAGACCGGAATTGCTTGAGCAATCCGGCCAAAAATTCAGACACATTTTTCAGCAGACTACCTTTGAAAACACTGCGGTTAAACTCACAGTGACCGTCACTGTTAAAGGACAAATTGCTCATCATGAGCAGGTTATCCATTTGTAACAATGGTAATAACTCTATTCAGTTATAATACAGTGAAACCTGTGTATAAAGACCAACCATGGGAAGACAATAATCTGGTGTTTGTTCACAGATGCAGAAAAGGAGTAATAGGGAAACTAAAAGTGTGATTGCTCAAGACAGGGAATTGCTATTTCAAGGAGGTCTTTAGCACAGGTTTTAATGAACTGTCAACTAAAAGACTTTCTTTAAGTTTACCTCGTAGTTTTCAGAGTCATCTGCTGCAGGTTTGATCAATAGAGGAAAGGCATAAACGACTTACCTGTACTTTATCTCTTTGTTCTTTTGACACACTTTTATACATGTCCAGTAAAAGCTTGAGCTCTTTTTGATTGTCTTGAGATTTCCTGCAAGAAATTGTTTAGTACAATTTATAGTCTAAATAGATACAGAGATTATCCGAGTCCAGCTTCATTTAAATGAAGAGCACCATTTACTTGATCTTTTTGATTTTTTTTTTTTAAGAGGCCTAATTTGAAAACATTTAATGACAAAATTACAAGAAATAGAAAATTTGAATTATACTTAAAATACAAAAATTAAAACATGGAAATCGCCAGTTTTAAGCAAATAATTAATTTTCAAACCACTGTTTAAATTTATCAATTTAGGTAAAATGCTTTAGTAGTTTATTTATTTAACCGTTTACCACTTGCTGTTGTGTTTTATTAAAACCTTTTGGCATAAGGATAAATTACTTGTAATAAACAATTTCTCTTTTTGTCTTGATGTTTTTAACTCTATTCACTATCTTTTATACTTTCATATATAGAACTTTTACATATTGCTGCCTCAATGTTTTTAAAGTCATCTGCTTCGAGTGGCCATCTGCTGAAAATTTGTTTTGTTTTGGAAAGGATTAAATAAACCTTTCTTGTTGCCACAAATAGTTTGGAAGAAAAAAAGATCGGGCCAGTTCTTTTGGACAAGAAGATTTTTAAAGTTTTGGCAATTTTCCCAACAGTTCTGTGAAGTTATTTTGAAATCAGTCCATTGGTTTAGTAGGGGAAGTCATTTGTAGGAAATTGTTAACAGACGGACGTACAGACGATGACGATGACAACATCAGATCACAAAAGCTCACCTTGCACTTCGTGCTTAGGTGAGCTAAAAATGCGAGAAAAGTTTCGAAACCTTTCCAATCTAGGTCTTTAATCCATATCAGGTGGTTCAAAATATGAACTTCACCTTAATAACATTCAAAGACAATCATATGATCACTAAACCATGCATAAATAACATTTAAAATTTTATAGACCCCTTTGCGGATGATTTTAAAATAATTTTGGGTAAATGAGAAACTTCTCAAAACCACCAATTCCTCCTTTTTCCATCGTGTTACAAATGTTTCCTCCGATTTTCTCAAAGCAGCAACTCTAGAAATATCATATTTATAAGTTAAATATTTAAGATGACCATTAAACAGAATGTAGATCTCCCTAACAACTGAGAGATCAAAAATCATAAATATACTTACTTAAGTTGTGATTTAAGCTCCTTGAAAATTTCAGCATCAGATTTTCCTTTCTCCCTTTCCTTCTCCAAGTCATCATTTTCATCGTCTTTGGGGAGTACAAATATGTCCGAAGAGTCTCCCCCTTTTGGTGACTTTGATTTTGACGTGTCTGACTTGCCTGTAGACCCATCACCATCACCATGACCTGAGTCTTTACTACTGGTATTACTTAATTCTTCTATTGATGCTTTTAACTTGAAAACACAGACAAACAGGTAAAATTGTTGTTGTTTCTGTTTACCCATTCCCACATGTTGACACGTTTTGATTCAGCAAACAACTTCTGAAAACATCCGCAATGTTTTCAAACCTATTCAACAGTTAATTGTCCGTCTATAGAGATTTTCCATTGTGTTGCCTAGATGTTTTCAAACTTGTCTGCTACAGCTTTGTTGTATGTGGGAAAGGGTTAACACTACTTTTAAAAACATAGAAGAAAAAGGATACATTTCTCAAAGTAAAAAAAATAATGCTTTATCCACACTGTTTAACACTCTGTGTATCATATTTTCTTGTTATATTTTTTGGGGATGTTTTCGAAAGCATATCCTTTCAGAAAAACAATTTTTATAGTAAAACAGTTAAATAATTATAAGAAAACAATAAATAATGGATAGACAAGTTTTAAAACTCCTGAAATGCTATCTCAATATATATATGAAGGCAATAGGTCCTGTCCTCTCAATCAATGCAAGCCGTGCAAGATAATGCAATTTTATATTCTCTCATCAATGCAAGTTGGAAAATATAACACAATTCTTTTTGCTCTACTTCTAGACTTCTACTTTTGGACAGTTGTTAGCTTTGAGAACCAATCCAAACCTGTTTAGAAACCTTTTGACTTCATTCATAAGTTCAAAAACGTTATGATTTGGAGTCAAATTGAAGTCAATACAATTACTTAAAGATCTTCTTTTGCCATTTAACAAATATGAAATCCCTTAATGATTTTTGCTATGATATAGGTTATAACAAAGAAATTGTTTGAATGAGAACAATTTACAAATTCCAGAGAATTATAGATATCCAGTCACAGCTTTGCTTCAATTGACGAAATGAAAAACGTAGGTAAAAGAATTTAACGATGATGGTATCAAGCAAAGTGTTCTTTAAGATCATTGTTGAGGTATGTTGATTACTCTCGTATTTTGATTGGCCAATTACTAAAATCTAGCAGAATTAATTAAGATTGGAAACAACTTTTAATGAAAATAAGGCCGAAATTGATCTTTGAAATTGAAACTAGATTTGATAGCCGATAGAACATTCCGACTTTGTGTTGTTAGTTTTTACTGAATCAATTAAAAATATTTGCGTAACTGGCCATTTTTATTAGTATTTTACCAATTGCTTTTTTCATCAATTTTAATTTGGTAAACAAACTCTGTACCAAACAATTATTGCTCAAATGTAAAGAAGCGTCTGCAAAATTTGGACAAATTATATTTGCATAGTGTTTCAAAATCGACATCGACGAGCGATATAGTTCATGCATACCTCTATGCAAGATTACCAGCAATGAACACTAAATTCGTCGATACTTTTCAAAAGTGTGCACATACACGTCATGAATCATAATTTTTTATTTTCATATTTCCAAAGCCCTGCTTTCAAGTATACATATTTTCAATAATTTTGCCTGGATGTTTTCAAAATTGGTAAATGATTGTACATTTAGGCAAAAGGGAAAATTGCTCATTATGCGCAAATTTTTCCTTCTGTCATAATGTGTTCAAAAGTCGTCTGTTGCAGATCATAATTTTTTATTTTTCATATTTCCAAAGCCCTGCTTTCAAGTATACATATTTTCAATAATTTTGCCTGGATGTTTTCAAAATTGGTAAATGATTGTACATTTAGGCAAAAGGGAAAATTGCTCATTATGCGCAAATTTTTCCTTTTGTCATAATGTGTTCAAAAGTCGTCTGTTGCAGAGGCCTCAGAAAATACCTGTATTCGGAAAAGGGTTAACATTATACATGAAATACCTTATTGATTTCTACTTGATTTTCCTTCACTTTCCTTCGGTTTCTCTGAGATTCTGCCTTCAACTGCTGATTGTGCTTCTGTAAACTCTGTATGAGATTTCTCATTTCCTGATTGATAGATCCTAAAACAGAGAAACAGAGACAAGTCAAAATGAGCAATGCTCCATAAAAAAACAACCTTAGGCTTTTTGCAATATTAAAGTATCAAGATCTGCCTGTGCAAAGAGTATAATCTAGTTCTGAACAGCTCACCAATAAGTAGAAGCTTTCAAGACACTTTCTGAAAAACAGTTTACATTTGGTTGATTGTTTGGTGTTTTACGCCACTTCAACAAAAAATTCAGTTATATCATAGCTTTTCCTTGTTAAGTTACCAGTACTATACTACTGGTCCAATTATCCTGAAACCGGCCAGTCAGTCTTCCTGCTAACCCCACAACCCTAAGAGCCAAGGAGGGCAGCCATTACTACCATTTTTAAAGGCTTTGGTATGAACCAGTTGGGGATCAAACCTGCAAACTCATACTGAGCAAATTCTCCTTTGGCCACAATGTCTTCAACTTAAATCAATAATCCTACTTTCATTTACAGCGATTTGCATTGTTTTAGAAGTAATCTGTTACAAATATTTGGAAATGTTGGGAAGAATTAAGAATCATGATACGTAGCTGTTACCCTCCCCGATTCTTAATGCCAGTATTGATGCTACCAACAAGTAAATCACACTAAAAATAAGTCAGTAACTTGATCCATTTTCACATAACAGAAGGTCAAAGAAACAGTCTGATTGTAGTCACATCCTATTGTGCCATATTGACCAATCAAATCATAGGATTCATCAGCATAAGCTTACTGTCCATTGTTCACTGTATGACTGAGGATCAATTTAGATGGCTGTAACTTGATGGTAGAAGGTTAACTAACACAAACATGCATGTGTGATAACATGAATGATGTCAAAAAGACCCCAAATTGCCAGATGTGGCTTATTATAATTACAACATACCTGTTTGCTCATGTGCAGCCAGTGTTTGTTCAAATTCAATTCTAAGCATTTCATAAGCCTTTCTTACTTGACCCAGTGCATCCTCCAGTTGTATTACTTCTGTCCTCAGCTTTTTCTGAGCTTGTAACTCATTACTCTGCACAACCATAAAGAAAAGATAAACTGATTTAGTGGCATGAACTTTATCAGCTATGTCTTATCATTTATTTGTTTCTTTAGGTTTTTATGCCATCTTCATCCTTATTTCAGTTTTAGCACTTATTCACAATCCCTGGGTAGACAAACCGGTACTAGGCTAGGGAAATGTTTCTGCCGCGCTGCAACATTGTATCAAACTTGGGACGCCTGGTTCCCATTACCCGATGCAAATCACTTGGCCGTGGCGGATTAAAGATCTAAATTATGTTGCATGTAATAGAAGTCAGATTTGGATCTTCTCTATTTGCAATCTACTAGTAATATGAACATCCAAAGACTGTGATGTATGGTTGATATACCCACACACCAGCTATATTAGTATGCCATTTTGGGAGATAATATCAATAATTTCATAACCCCAGTAGGTCTGTTTTCATGTAATACGGTTCATATAACAGATGCGTCTAAAAGGCTCCTATATGTGGGTAAGGGTTAAAGGACATGAATATATACAGCATTCTAATTTTGAGATAGAGCAGAAAACATTGAGAATTAACCCTATATCTGAAACAGACAACTGTTGACAAATACATTGAAGACTATTTTGAAACAATTGATCATAGTGAGCTATTTCTTCTTTTTAAACAAGTATTTTTATAATAATATTGCTTGATGAAATTTGTCATAATATATGCCTAG
This sequence comes from Serripes groenlandicus, assembly GCA_031761405.1. Classification (NCBI taxonomy): domain Eukaryota; kingdom Metazoa; phylum Mollusca; class Bivalvia; order Cardiida; family Cardiidae; genus Serripes; species Serripes groenlandicus. Next base: position 1,870,408 of record JASEVX010000024.1, read on the forward strand.
CCCAACAAATGTGTTAAATACAATTTCAAGCCAGTTATTAACTAAAGGTACATACATGTATGTATGTAATTTGGTTTGAGTTGAGCAGACTAAAAGTAATTGAATAATTCATTTAATTTCTCCTTGTCCACTTAACATCATAGTCAACTTAATAAGACCAGAATTTAAATTAGTTGAAAATTTACTTAAATAGATAAACTTGATGATTAAATTACTTTCATAAAATACAGCTGTTGTAAGACAGAGAAGTTGACTATTAGAAAATGATCATCAAATAATCTACACTAAATAGCCGTTTACACCAATAGTCAAGGTATCAATGAACAGTTTCAACAGAGGATTAGAAAAGGAAGAGTTAACCCTTTCCCACATACGACAATTCTTCAGCAGACGACTTTGATCGTATTTTGACAAAACATAGAAAATCTCCATAATTGAATGGATAACCTATGACAAAAAGTGGAAAACATTGTGGCAAAAGGAGAAATTGCACGTTTTGTGCAATTTCTTCTTTTGTCGCTATGTTTTCAAAAAGCAGTCTGCTGCAGAGGCGTCAGAAAGCGTCTATATGAGGGAAAGGGTTAACTGGTCATTTCCCAACAACATCTCTCTTATGACTCAACGAAACCCTGTGTTGTGGGTACTGAAAAAAATCGTCTAACTGAGTGTCAAAAAGATATGAGAAGTTCCATGAGAAAACCTACATTGTGGACTCTGCGTAAAGTATCGACCCGGATCAGCCTAAGCATGCTGCCAGGTTAACCGGGACAGTCAATTTTTCCCTCCTGTCGATTTTCTGTTTCAGGAATCATTACTCTGTACCTCTATCCCCCGAGACGTAATGTGTCTGCTCGGATTAGCCTGCGCAGGCTAATCCGGGCCGACACAATTTCAGAGACCATAATGTAGGTTTTCTTGTGGACCGGCTCATATTTTAAAATGTGAAATATGCATGTTATCTAGATCTCTGGTTTCAAGACAAGAAATACTCTCCTTTCCCTACCTCCATTTGTTCAATCTGTCGCAGGTGAACATTTTTATTGGTGAGTACAAGATTTTTAGAATCCTCTAGTTGAGTTTTCATCTGTAAACTTTCATTATAGAGAACAGAAAACTGGGACTGTAGACATTTATACTCTGTTGTTTCAACCACCACACTTTCTGGTAAATGTTGCAGCTGTAACACAAATCAATGACTTTATAGGGGTAAATTTATTATAACATTTTCATAACATAGAAATTTTCCATATTTTTGCCTGGGTTTTTTCAAAGTCGTCTGCTGTAGATTTGTTGTATGTGGGAAAGAGTTAATTAATTTCCGCATATGAGCCAGTGCATTAGAAAAATAATGACAAAATATATAAGCCTGGGAAAAGGTCCAAGTTTACATTTCTGATCAATATAGTCAGATCATCCATCTCCATCAAATCACAATCCACACAAGTTAGCAGAAGTTTCTAACTTGTGTAAATATTATGTGAACAGATTAGACATTGATCAAACTGTGCTGTTGTACAGACTGATCTGGATCTACACTGTTCACAAAAGTCAACTTGTACCTTTTTTCCTGGAACAGCCCTTAGCCAAAAATGGTAGAACTATAGTGGCTGCCCTCCGTGGTCCTCAGTATTGCAGGAATAGCACTTTGACTAATCAATGCCCTCGTCAACTTAATACCAATATTACTGGTAATTTACCCTGGAAAATGCTGTACAGATATGCATGATAAACGGTTGAAAATCAAGTAAGACATCAATAAACAAACAAAAAATAAATTACACATACTTCAAGTTTCAGTTGTTCCACTTCTTTGAGTGCTTTCTGGTGATCTTTTTGTAATTTTTCAAGTTCTGCTAATCTATTAGTTGCTAATTCTCGTTGCTCCTCTAAGTCTGCTATCATTTCTTCAAACTGAAAATGATGTATAATACTAGTAAATAAAATATTTGAATACTACATGTATTGTACATTTATTTGAATCTTAGTTCTAATCCTTCATCAGACTTATTTTATTTTAAGTTTACTTGATATAACCCTTCTACACTGACAATATATCTGGGAATAAATAAGACATCTTTCATTTTGATAGAGACAACATACTAGTACATAAGGGATGTATTCCATTCCGTAAATTACTCATTTGACCTCCAAATGGATTAACCCATTACCGGTACTTCACACAGATGACATTTGACACCTACCATTGAACATGATTTTTGAAAACATTGCAATAAAAGGTGAAATTGCTCAAAACAAGCACTTTCACCTTTTATAGCAATATTTTCAACTCTTTATCAATATAAATTAGGGATTGCAACGAATATTCGAATGCCATATCATGATTCGAATATTTGATTGAAATCAGAATTATTCCAATATATATATATATATAAATGAAGTTGAAGATACTTGAATTTTTAGCTACACATTTTTGTTAAAAACTGCAAGTAAGGGTTACCGATGGTCAATTTAACGCACATTGTATGAGGTGTCAATACTGTTGATAACCTGTCAAACTGATAATCCTTGCTTTGGGCTATTAAAGGGATCAATACAATATCGATGGTTTTGTTCCAAAATGCCATTACTTCATCGTGTAAGACATGTAGCTATGGCTTTTTAGAATGATACATCAATCAGACAAATCCATCGTTTTGGCCATGTAAATTCATTATGATTAGCAATCTGGTACTGGGAACATTTCGTGCCCATTTTCAACAATATTTCCGTTTCATGAATATTCAGCAAGAGATAGCTTAAATTGCTCGCAATGGGCAGTTCCACATTTATACTCTAATAACGAGTCCCTTTATAATAAATTGAGAATTGGGAACACTTCACGTCTTTTTCAAAGTATTTCAGCTGTGTACAAGGTAATCAGAACTAAATGTTTAGTAAAAATACAAGATTATTTTCATTCAAATTCATCAGTTGAACCAGGGACTACTAATATGTATTAATAGTCCCTGGTTTAAGGGAAATGTAAATGCGAGTATTGGAAGTTGAACAAAGTATCACAACAATAAGATAACTTTACGTCAAATAACGAATTTGTTGGCAAAGCATGCACAAATAGTTTGAATATTCGAATACTAATTTTTGTATTTGTTGCTGTCCCTTATATAAATCTTTCAGTTGTCTAGATTGTTGAAATTGTTTGTCTGATTATTGTAAAGCGGACTACCTTTGAAAAGTCATGTGAAGGATTGGATTAACCTTTCCCACATACAACAAATCTGCAGCAGACGACTTAAAAAATGTCTACTCAAAAATATGGAAAATCTCGAATATTGTAGGTATAATTACTGAAAAAAGTTTTCCAAAGTCGCTTGCTGCAGATGTGTCAAAATGTGTCTACAGGTGGGAAAGGGTTAACCCTGTGTTAAGGGTACTAAATAAGAGGATATGTCTTGAAACCACAACATAGCATTTCATATAGAAATATAAGATATTATTGTTGTTCAAAGACCTTTACACCAACATATTTTTACCACCCTCAAATTGTATCACATTTTTGTCCTCATACTTCAGACCCAAGTAACTTTTTTCCACACTCAACTTGTATCACATTTGTGTCATCATACCTTATTTTTTGAGACCCCAGTGATACTTTTACCGCCCTCAAGTTGAATCACATTTTTGTCTTCATACATCTGGAGTTTTTGGAGGGCCTCAGACAAATGCCTGTCATACTTTTCGGCTCTCTGCGAGGACACTTCATAGTTATATTCCAGATCTTCCACCGTGTTCTTTAATTCGGCTATCTCTGTCTCTGCTGCAGTCACTTTGTCCTGCAACTCTGCAACCTAAAGTAAGAAAATCATGCAGTTCTACATAAGAGTTATTTTTTATGTTCTAAAATCTGACCCACTAACCCTATACAGTTCTCTGTGTCTGAAAATATATCTGGAATATTAGAAACATATTAATTGTGTGCAGTTGAGAACATTGTAGGTGAAGGTGAGAATGGGTAAAAATAAAGTATGAGATAAAATAGTTAAGAAATGTCTCATATCAAATGAATACCAAAATTCAAAGATTTTACAATATATGACACAATTATCACCACACTGCATTGTCATTCACATCATAGGGGCCTAACACGCTATTTAACAAAATAAAAATGTATACCCTAATATATATAGACAAGGTATGTAACTTCCTCATCAGCCAGATTTGACCCATGTTTGCATTTTGGTCCGATTTAAAATTAAAAACGACAATTGAATAAAGCGCTATGTGTCAACATGTAGCTAAACGGTTACCCTAAACATTGGTCACAAGGTTTTTATCTGCAAATAATTGATTTACAGACATCAGGCTTAAAATCAAAACACTAACAGTGAAATTGTACAGGTCGGACACAGGCCTGCAACCTTACTTCGAAACCATCTTTGCTTATAAACCTTTGATACAACTAGTTGCAGCATGAATATCAAATGACGTCTTATAATAAACACATAAATATGAAACTCATGAGTGATTTTACTTCATTAGCGCATTTTATTTATTCATGATCACATAATGTGTGTACGTTTGAAAAATTAAAGTTTTATATTATCGTTGTATTCTTTGATCCTTATTGTAACAGGTTATTTCATTGGTCGCTTAAACTGAAACGGCCAATCACAGCTATCCCTAAATATCTGTAAAACTAAGGTTGCAAACCTGTATTTTTAACCTGTCAAATTTCACGTCGTTGTCATTATTTAGAGTCTGTTGTGCATAAATCGATCATTTGTAGATAAAATTCTTGGGACCTGTTTTAAGGTACATGTTGACACAAAGTGCTTATTCAAATGTCTTTTTTTTTTTTTTTTTTGTATCAGACCAAAATGCAAACATGGGTCGAATCTGGCTGTCAAGGAAGTTGGAGCCCTTGTCTATATATAATAGAGAATACATTTTTTTTTTTCCCATCTAGATTGCAAACAGCAAAGATCCTGTTCAGACTATGTAAAGGCAAATGCTAATCTGTGAACTTGACTTTCCCTGGTTGCAAATTCCTCACTGTCAATCAAAATGACACACATATTTTACCTGTAATGTTTGTTGATGATGTCTCTGATGCAGCTCAGTCACAAGATTATGAAGTCTCTTGTTTTCTGTCTGTAACTCCTGTAGCTCCTCTTTCATGGGCCTCAATAAAAGGGGCATGGCAGGTTTGGGCTCCCCGCCATCCTCCTCCATGGGCTCATGTTTTACTTCTACTTTGGGCTCTGCAGGTTTGTCTTCTGGCTCTGATTTTATCACTTTCTTGATGTCTTTTAAAATGAATGTGAAATGGGAAAATTTTAACACCAAGTAAGTGTATTCAGAGTATATGTTGATTAAGATCTGCCTACACAATCGAAAAATTGTCAAAAGTTTCTGAAGATTGTATGAGATTTTTGATAACCTATCTACAATGGTTGCGAATGCCTTTTGCCAAATATTCATCTACAGGTATACCACATAAAGATATCGTATACACTCTTATATTATATATACGTAACATAGTCCTAGACAAGGAGAAAAAAAATCTTCCATCCGTAGCATTTCCCTTATTAATTACATAAACTGAATGTTGCAGATACTACATAAACCCATCTCAGTGGAACCCTTATTTTGATTACCCATAACAAGGGGTTAAGAGTAAAAATAAGAGAGTGGTGCTCTGCCCAAACCGACAATACTGCATATGTGACCAGTGACCAGTGTAGATCCAAATCAGCTGATGCATCTAAGGTTTCAAGAAGTAAAACAGCATCCATTTGGATCCTTATCCCATTGCAAGGGCAAGTTTTGTTCCACATATGTAATAATTAACTTAAGGTTAGTTTTTGCAGATTATCGTTCAAGAGTAAAAAATTCATCCCTTATCTTTAACTATGTTGATAGTAATACCTTCAGATTCTTTCTTCACTTCTGAACTATCCCCTGCAGCCATTGAGTCTGAAGTCTCCTGCTTAATATTGGCCCTATCAGGTTTTACATCTGTCCCTTCTTCTTGCTCCTTTTTCACATCAATTTCAGATTTCATTGGCGATATCTCTGCTACAGGGATTTCTGATACACGGGTTCCATCTGCCCCAATTTCTTCTTCCTGGTTAAAACAGCAGAGGACTTATGAAAACATTGTGAGAAAAGGAGAAATTGCTCGTAACGAGCAATTTCTCCTTTTCCCACAATGTTTTCAACTTTTTTCAGTGATTATACTTTCATTAAAGAGATTTTCCATATTTTTGTTTAGATGTTTTCAAAGTCGTCTTCTGCAAATTTGCTGTATGTGGGAAATGTTTTTTAGATAGAGAGTCATAGATAAGGAGGAGTAAACTTGTATCCCTGATAAGCATTAACTCTTTCCCACTTATTGGTGCATTGTGAGGCCTCTGCAGCAGATGATTGTCCTTTTCTGCAGGGAGTATAAGTATAAGGAATTCTAATAAGAACCATTCAACATATCTTTTATTAACCCTTTCAAACATGCAGACGCAATTCCACTCATAAGACTCAGATAATAATTTAAACATTGTGACAAAAAGTGAAATAGCTAAAAATTAACCATCCATCCAATTGCCCTTTGGCTGCCGTATTTTCTGACCAATCAACATGACTTGAAAAAAACTTATAGAGGGTCACACAAGGCACATTTCTACCAAATTACTTAAAATTGGATGACCAGTTTTGGCAAAGAAGACTTTCAGTTTTTTCTTAAATTGCCATGGGAAGCAGAATAGTTCATGGATTGGTCATCATAAGCGAGTTATTTTAGCAAAAGATTAGGAATACCTTTTTTTCTAAATTGGTAAACTGAATATGATCATTAATCTGATTGTCGCTTTAAGGCTTTCCCACATACAGTGATTCCGATTGCAACTCAGTCTTTCAAGACAGCTGTCCTAAATGTAAAAAAAATCTCAGGCCATTTTGTCCTAAACTTGAAAAATTCATAGGCCACTATAAGACATGCTTTCCAAACTTACACTAACTCATGAACACCTATTACAATCTTCAACAATATTTAAAACCTTTTAGAATTGCAGTTAATATACTAACAGGTTGAGACAACATGTGGCACAAGGAGAAATGAGCAATTTATTCTTTTCCACAATGTTTTCAAAAGTCTTCTTCAGGCGACTGTCTAACTTGAATTTTAAACTTATTTACAGTGTTAAGCTGGAGTGAATTATTGTTATTTTCACTTTTACTATATTTAAACATAAGTAAAGGAGCAGAGAAAAAGTCATATAATTGGCTGTGGTTTCGAAAGAAAATGAAGCATTTTCACTATGTGACAGGTGATATACCTAGACAGTCTAAAATGTTCAAAATTTCAAGTAGTAGGCTTGTATATTTATGAAATGGGGGATTCTCTTTTTCTAGCAAAAAAAAAAAAGTTTTGAGTGCTACTGTAAATTATGGCCTTTAGCACAACTTGTTCAAAGTTCGGCTGCAGATTTGCACAAATCATAGAGGCTTAATTGTTTTTTGCTGTCTGCTTGCCTCGTTTATGTACTGGTCCGAAAAAAGGAAATCTCGTCTGTCAATGCATTTGATTTTTTTTATGCATCAAAATCTGCTCAGCCAGAAATTTTGAAAGGCTCTAGACGATTTGACAGGCAAATCAGGTACAGTTCTTATCGAGGAGTTGGACAATTGTTCTAGATCGGCTGAATTTCCGTATTAATGCTTGTCGACGCGTTATCTTTCCCGAAAAAAATAATCAGCAATTGTCGAAATTGCTTTCGCTCCGACATTTTGAAAGGGTTTAATCCGGGTTCTTAAAAGACGTGCTACGATTGGCTGGTATGTAATTAGCCAGCCAATCAAATCAAGTTTTACATTTTTCCATGATCATTAGACGCTTCACATGTAGTACACAATAATGCATTATAACTGCTATAAAGCGCGTACGTGACTCGACAAAACACTTTGTTTATTATGAAGCAAAATGCGTCTACTGCACATGATATTTGTCAGTTGACTTCAAGGAGATTAGCTCCAGCACTGTCATATTTTTGGGAAGAAATGTCGGCCCTTTTGTCCCTAAAATAGAATTCTAGTCAGCAGTTTTTTCTCACTGAATAATATTTGTTCGGCCATCTGAATTTTTTATCAGCGAATCGCAGATGCCCGACGCCAATCTGAATCACTGGTCACATATGACATATCTGCAGCAGATGACTTTGAAAACATGTAGGCAAACATATGGAAAAGCTCTATAAACAAAATTATAATCATAAAATAGAATTTAATCAAGAGTTGCAAAAAGAGAAATTGCATATAAAGAGCCATTTTCCTTTTTGCCCCAATATTTTCAAAGTTGTCTGATGCATATCAGAAAGGGAGGGTCAATTAAGTAAAGCTGGCACCAGATAAATATTCATTTTGTCTAACCTTTTCTAGTTTTTCTTTTAGAGCATTGTGAAGCTTTTCATTTCTCTGCAACAGTCTATCAAAAGCCTGCAACAGCTTGCCGATGGCCCTTTTAGAAAACTCTACACGCTGTCCTAGCCGTTGTTCCAGCTCCTGTCTGTCCCATGTAGAGAGCAAGGCCAAGAAAGAAGTTGTCTCTGTACTTTGATCTGTGAATTAAATTCATTGCAAAGTGAGGACAAAAAATGAAGATTTCAGACCAAATTATAAATTTTGTCATCAACATATGTTGTGGGTACCATACTCCATATAGATTTCTATTAATCCATTACCTGTTACAGATAGCTATTGACGGCTCTGAGGCAATATAGAGAAAAAGAAAATACATATTTAGCTAATTCTCAATTTTCCAGAAACTCTACACCAAATTTGGCATTCCATTTTCAAGATGTTAAATAATTAACGTCAGATGTTTTCAAAGCATGTGGCTATGGCCATTTCTTACATTTCATATAAGGTAAAAAGTTTATGATTTGTTCCAATGACTATCTACAAGTAAAAGGAAAGTCTATGTGACAGAAAAAAATATATATATTATTTGCAGGGGGTTTGTTTGGTGACATGTACTATATTATTGTCTTCAACCCATGAATAAAATATTATTTTGATACATCAATCTTTCATGAGTAATCATCCGGACAGTCTGACACTGTAAATCCGACAGACAAATTCATAGACATACCAACCACCTCACCCCTATATACCCCCCATAACCTTAGTTTGTGGAGGCATTATAATTCTTACTTTTATTTTCATCCTCATCAGCTGTTTCAGCATCAAATCTCTGTACAAGAACTCGGACATCTTCATCCAGCTGTTGAATAAAAACATGCAATATCAACCAGTTGGATATATGCCTAAGATAAAATATCTTAAATGCCTGATACAAAGATGATGGCATTATCTGAATACGTGTAGTAATCTGCTTTGAATACAACAGTGGCTGTCTAAGACAAGTTTGACTGCACTCTATTTCTCGAGGGGCGTTAGAATATAATATCAGATATTGAGTAAAGAGAAAAACATAAGATGACATAATTATTTTAGTTTCATCGGCTATGAAAAATCTATTGATGAAATTGTAAAGTATTGTATATACATATATTGAAACTGCTCATATTAGCAATTTTACCTTTATAACCACAATGTTTTCAAAAGTTATTCATTGCAGGGCATCAAGTCTTCTGTATCAATTAAAGGGTTTAACCCTTTCCCACATACAACAAATCTGCAGCAGACGACTACGAAAACATAGTAACAAAAACCTGAAAAATCTCCATAAAAAATAGCATAATTATTAAATAAAGTTGAAAACATTGTGGTCAGAGGATAAATTGCTCATCATGAGCAATTTCACCTTTGGTCACAATGTTTTCAAAAGTCGTCTGCTGATATTGCGGCAAAATGCGTACCTGATTCCAGTATCTATTGACGATCATAAGAACAGCATCATCAGTTCTCTGTCGATTTTCAAGCTGCTCAATTCGTTTATGCAGTTCTTCCTCTGCACGTTTTCTTTGTTCAATCCTTTCTGCAAGTTTCTTATTTTGAAACTGTAGAACTTTTAGGTCCATTTGTTCCTGTCAAAAGCAAGCAAATGAAATAGTTTGTTGAATTGATAATTTGATATCCCCCTATCCAAAGGGTTCATAACTCTACAGTGTTTTTCAGGCAATCACAGCAAAACGTGCAGGGTTAACCTCAACCTTATCCCATATAACAATTCTGCAGCAGACGACTAAGAAAACATCTATGCAAAAATATGAAATATGTCTACAAATCGAAGTTAAACATAAAAAAATATTGTGGCAAAAGGAGAAATTGTTCATTATGAGCAACTTCTGCATTTGCCACAATGGTCTTTTTGTTTAATATCATCTGCATGGGTCTGCCAAACTATTGTTTGTTAAAATGTTTACTATAAATGAAATTATAAGTATTGAATAGAGATGAAAACAATATGGCAAAATGAGAAATGGATCATCATGAGCAATTTCTCCTTAATAAATACTTTCTAGTTTCTACTAAACTTTCATAATGTATGAGTTTACATCTTCCTTTTCTCCAGATTTTTCTTTTTTTTTCAAGATGTTATCAAATCAAAAATACTCAGAAAACAGCATATTAGGTAAAATCATGGATACATATTTTCGAAACGAGATTAAATATCCTGAAGAAAACTTTTGGATTATTAATTTCATTTGACTTATATACCTATTAATTAATAAAGACTGAAAACGTTGTTTGAATAGAAGAAAATTTTAAATTTTAGCACAATATTTAGACTTGGTCCAGATGCAGCATTTCTTTCTGCAAATGTTTTCAATGCTGATGATATGGTCCACCTATCAATGTAACGGTAGTCACCTTACCAAAGAATAAATAGAGCCCAACTGTAAAGGTTCTAGACGAGTAAATGTCTTCTTAGCAGGAGGACCCTGGCTGTCAGAATCCCCAGCAGCCTCACTCGCAGTTCTCTTAGAAGCCATCTTTCACTACCTAAGTTCCGATTTCAAAAACTACAAAACGATCTGAAAGATAAAGAAACAGTACTGTTGCTGTTCACATACATATTGTGTTGACAGTCAGTGACTGTGAGTTTACATCTGGATTCCATTACTTTCTAACATCACAGAGCTCAAGATAAAGGGCGTTTTGCATGTACTAAAATATTTATTAGACCATATAACCCTATGATGTTGGTACTCAAAAGAATCGTCTCTTTGAGACGATTCTTTTGAGTACCCATATCATAGGGTTTAGTTGGATAATAAGAGAGATATTGTGGGGAAAAGAGCTGTTTACCCCTTCTTATCTGGACCTCTGCATCATGTCACCCTTTCCAATTTACTCTAGGACTTGACAAGAGTACAAATTACCTGAATGGATAAAATTTAACTAATCAGTACTTGATTATTTATGATAAGGGTGTGTTACCTTGGTTAGGGGTTTTTACCTACTATGAGAGAAACCTTTAAGTTTGAATAAAGCAAGTCAAGAATGTAGACATAATCTGAGGCTGTGTTCATAAGACATTGGAGTGGTAAAGTCAATAATGGCTATGTAAAATTGAGAATGGTCCAGGAAGAATCAGAGAAATGCACAAAAGGGCCCTGGGCGCTCCAAAAATTTAATCAAGAGGGCAAAGATCACTCACAAGAGTTAAAGTTTTAAATCTTTCATTTTGTTAGAAAAAGGATGAGTTGGGTTTTACGGCACTTCAACACAAAGAATTCAATTATGAGTGAGGAGTGAAGGTGAGCAAATAATGACAATAATGAAGATGATGATGAATACTGGAAAGTAGGATTATATTCTTGCATCCTACTCAAGTCAAAACTACACTAGTGAGTTTTAAGCAGTCATTGGGAGACTCTAACCTCCTGCTGGGAGTGAACAGATGGCTATGTTTACACTTCACCAAGAGGCCCCATTTTATTCAAGAAGATTTCAAATATTTCCACTATAAGAATAGTGAAAACTTACTCTGCTCTTTATGGTAATGAACTGTTTTTTACAAACTGACACAGCATGAATACACTTTTCCCTAAATATCTCTATGTAAAACAGGTGACCCCAAGCAAATTTGGGCAAATTTTCGACTCAGGGGCATAACTTGAAAATCTTGGTAGAGGACCAGGAGACAATGCTTAACACAAAATTTCAAAGCTCTTTGCCTTTTGGTTTTAGAAAAGAAGGCCATCACAACAGCTCACCATGAGTTCTTTGTGCTCAGGTGAGCTTAAAATAAACAAACAGGTGTTTCAAAAACAAAATACAGAAGATTCTGTAATGACACAAAACAGAATCACTTATTTGACTATCTATATGTCGTAGGTCGAACTTATACACAATTGGAGAGATTCAATGTAAGCGGCCCTGTTAGCTCAGTCGGTGGGGTACTCTCCCAGAAAGTGAGAGGTCCTGGGTTCGAGGCTATATTGTGATATTGGTGCCCAATAAGGGACTGTGACAGTACTGATTGGTCAACCTTAAGGCGCTTGCAGTGTAAATTGAGACATCCCTGGCACTGGTGTTAAGCAATTCGAGGACGAACTTCCAGCTATGCAGGGTTGTATGTCGCGGGTTAAACTTAAACACAAATGGAGAGATTGCATGGAGGCGGCCCAGTAAGCTCAGTCAATACTGCAGTGTTTTCTCCAGAGCACGTTTCCTGCATTTTTGACGCAATTAAATTGGCATTGACGCAGAATAATTACTAATCTGCATCTGTTATGATGCTCTGAAAAAACAAATTCAGTCGGTCGTTAACAATAAGACTTGAGAGGAATACGCATAAAATTGATAGACGCCTGGCTTTCAATTCTCAGCTTCAACTCATAATACCCAAAACGATAAATATCAACAATGAATCGGAAACGGAAATATCTTTTTTAAAGTACACACTGATCACATGATCCGCATAGGTGATCTGAGCAATTTATAAACGGCCATTATCGAAGAGTTGCGATTTTGGTTCATGGTTTTAAAATAGTTTAATTAGCTTTTTCTAACAACTAGACTGTAAGTTCCGATATTGATATTGAAATCTCATAGTCTTTATATAGTCCAATCAACATTAAAAATCAAAATAGCATCAGATAGAACTCAAGGCAAAAGTAAACATATATATATTAGGATCGGAGTTTTTTTCGGATTTATGTGAAGTGAATGAGATTTGATAGACACATGACTTGTGATAGTTTGATGGAATTGAATGAGTTGTTAATTTCAATTAAAGCATGACAGGTATACAAACTGTTTGAAAGAATACTTAAATTAATATCGCATTTACTTTGTGTATTACAGTAATGTTAAAATTAGTTTCATCCCAACATATGCTATGGTATGTGTGAACTGCTCAAAACTAGAACAAAATCCGACCAAGTCATGGATATTGTGATAAACAGCCACCTGTCTTAAGCAGCGAGTTTTATTATTTCCCTCAGTGGCTGCTGATTGATAGTTGACTCCAAAGTTCTATGAGATGATGTTCTTAGGAACTTTCAATTAATTTCTAAGTCTAGTCATCATGTTCTACTCATTTACTCTCAGTTATAGCAAATTGTGATTAAACGACTAACTAGAATACACCTGTATTATTTATGGTTTCTTACATTGATGAAAGCTGTGTGACCCCCAAAGTTTTCAAATGACCAAGAAGGGGGTCATAAATGACCCTTAAAAATGTTGGACTTGGGAAAACACTGCAGTAGAGGTCCCCGGGTTAGAGCCCCGGACTGGCTGCATGTTTTTCCTTCCTTGTTACATATATCTATTGTGAAGTTACTAAATTATATTAATCCATTACAATGATGTAGTGTAATAAGGTATTTTAGCATCATGTAGTTAGTATGTTTTCCCAATAAAAACGCCTTTACAGCAAACATGTTTAAGAACATTGTAGTATACTAGTAATGAATAGACAAAAGGGCCATGGTATGATGATTGCCCTCGATCCATCACCAGAGCTATGCATTGTGATTTGTCATGCCAAACAAACAGGCAACCATCTTATTTTGCAGTCAGGTAAGCTAATACAAGAGGCAAAGAGGACAAGTATAGCTCCACTGCCACAACAAGGCGAAATAACACAACCCTTTTAACTTACCCCTTGTATTGAAAATCAGGGGTTGTTTTTAAGATTTTTTTTAGGCGGTAAGAAAACTCAACTTTATGCAAGTTCACTTTTAGTTTTATATAAAAGGATACACAGCAAGCGCATTTCATTTTGCTGCTCATCCCCGTGTCCTAAACTCATTAAATTTTACCTGGCCTCATTAAAATGTGATCAAACATTTTCTTATATTGTAGGACTCATCATTTTGTGACAATGTAAACTTGTTGATTTTTGCCAAATTCTAATCAATAGCCTGGCTTCATATTAGGACAGATCTAGAGAAAGTGTGAGCAACTATTTACAGATACAGTTGTTTTGGTGTCATATTTTAAATCAATGTGTATACATATCCCTTTTCTCTGTCAAATTTAAGCATACATGTGTATACTCAACCGTTTGTTTTGGCTATCTTTCTCAAAATAGGTATTACTTTCAATAATATTTTAGCTGACTTGTCATTACACAATATATTGTTTTACCAGTTTAAAAATAAAAACTGCAATCAATTTACAAAATGACACTATATTGTAGAACCTTCTAACTTCGTGATCTATCTTAGTTCATCATGTCATTATTTAAATATTTTCGTCCTATTCTCCCATGTCTTGATATTAGCAGTCAATTGAGAAGTGTGTTACTATTTTCTGATGTCTAAAGATTCATTTGGTACAATGTCGTTTATTTTAGTGTTTATGTTCACGAACTTAATAGACCCGTAGATAAATCTTAATATCTAAGTTTACCAATTTATTGAAACTGTCATTTACCGAAACTCGGGTAATCAACAAGAACGATATTATAATTTGTCAACCTATTCATTAATGATTCAGTTATTTGTGTAATTATTTGTGTAGTAGTAGTTTATTGATGAATCGCAAAGGCGAATGAGTTTGAGATAAGATTTCTTAAAAAAAAATCCTGTATATGGTCAATCCGAATTATGCGTTACTTCATTTTTAAAAAATGCATTGAAAAATTCGCCTAAATATGAACGATATTCTGAAAATTGTGATCAGATTCCAATATAAAAGCCGATGTGTAAGTATTTTTATGAATTCGTATAAATTGTGCATGGTAGATGTTGTGAAATTTAAGGAATTTTGTAAAAGAACAAATACCCGTACCAATTTTCCGCCATTTTGAATTTCTAGCAATGCGTCCAGAGAAGTTTCGCGTTCAAAGAGGTCAACTTCTACAGTGAGTCTCAACATGTCTTAATCCTTAGTTATATATTATTTCTGTCCAGCATTTTTCATTAATTAAGATCGATCAAGTTGTGTGTACTTACTAATACCGGGATACCTCAAATTTATGGACTAAGTTTCGATTGAAAATATCAAATGCTTCCAACAAGGAAATCAAATTGAATATTAACTTAGACATTTGTTTAAGTACTCCTTGAAATTACAGGTACTGTTCGTGTTCATCATACTCTCTTTTGTCTTCTTTCTACGTCTACGTGCTTACTAGGCCAGATTATTATGTCCATAGGTTCAGTTTGATAATAGATCTTCCCGGATCAAAAAAACATGCTATACCACAAGCTTCTGTATGGTAAATGTATTGATAAACACTATTGGATAGAGGCACAGGGTTAGTTAACTAAAACCTGGTCAGTAAAACCTTGGTCAGTAAACTATACCCCTAGGTCTGCTGGTCAGTAAACTATACCCCTAGGTCTGTTGGTCAGTAAACTATACCCCTAGGTCAGCTGGTCAGTAAACTATACCCCTAGGTCAGCTGGTCAGTAAACTATACACCTAGGTCTGCTGTCAGTAAACTATACCCCTAGGTCTGCTGGTCAGTAAACTATACCCCTAGGTCAGCTGGTCAGTAAACTATACCCCTAGGTCAGCTGGTCAGTAAACTATACCCCTAGATCAGCTGGTCAGTAAACTATACCCCTAGGTCAGCTGGTCAGTAAACTATACCCCTAGGTCTGCTGGTCAGTAAACTATACCCCTAGGTCTGCTGGTCAGTAAACTATACCCCTAGATCAGCTGGTCAGTAAACTATACCCCTAGGTCTGCTGGTCAGTAAACTATACACCTAAGTCTGCTGGTCAGTAAACTATACCCCTAGGTCAGCTGGTCAGAAAACTATAACCCTAGGTCTGCTTTTCAGCAAATAATACCCCTTACCTTGGTTTACCTTGGTATCGAGATCGTATTAGGCTTCCGCCTCTCTGGTCCATTTTGGATTCTTTTTTACTTCGTCAGCTGGTCAGAAAATTACACACCTTTGTCAGCTGGTCATTAAATTATACCTACCCGTTCTGCAGCTTTGTTTATGTGTGTTTATACCACCACGTACATGGTAGTTAGACAAACCAATTTTTCCGATTGAGTATAAACATAATAGCTTTTGTATACCCGTTTTGAAATGTAATTTCAAAACATCTAATACAATTTACTGTCAGATACAAGGGAGTCCAGGTGCCTTAGCTAGCTTTTTTTTAAAAATGCCATTTGGTTATTTTACGTGCTTAATGTAAAGCACGGTTACATTTGACGCCTTTTCCTGGAAAAGATCAGTATTTGGTCGAGGACATTTAAAAGCATCTTGGAAATGTCCAATTCCCGGATCTCCGGATTGGCAGTCCATCATGTTAAGCACTTGATCATCACGTCACTCGAATCACCAACCCTTTCATAATATGATGTAACTTAATGTGTTGAGTCATTTGGTTGTCTAAATAGTTTTAAACAAATACCAGGAAACACACGCGTAGTTTTAGTGTTTGCATGATCTACATATCGAGGGCTTGGCGTGAAACGGTTGTAACTTAAAACCTATTTTGAAAACCCTGGTTTAGGGGCAATTTTGACCCCTTTGTAAACAATGCAAATTTAGGTGCCATTGCTCAGAATGAGCAATGGCACCTAAATTTCCATTGTTTACCAAGAAAAATGATTTAACGCTTTTAAGACTTTATGGCGAAGTGATTAACCTCGGTGAAAAAGTACCAATTTCAGTTACAACCGTTTCACACCAAGCCCTCGATATGTTGGCGGAAATCTCCAATGGCTTTGATTGGAAACAAGAGAGATATAATGGGAATAGTACAAATCTATTTCTTCTAAACGTTCTTGCCTCAAAACCACGCAGTTCATGCATGTAAAGACACTACCCCACATATAATTGTGAATGTTGTGAGTAATGAGAAACTGCTCTTTAACCTTTTCCCACAAATAACAATTCTGCAGAAGATGAATTTGAAAGTATTTAGGCAGAAATAGGGGATTTCTCTGTCAATGAAAGAATAGTTTTATATAGTTGAACACATTGTGGTTAATTGCTAACTAGCGATGAAACACGAAGGACGAAACACAAACATAATTCAAGTATGACGTTTACTATGGATGATCGGTTAGGCCAGTCAGTCTATGTATATATATAACTAAATAATAATATACAATTAACAAATCACAAGTAAGCGGGGTGCATCCAACACATTTTAAAAATAAACTGGCACAATATCAATAAACATGAAGCAATATACAATTATGACAATGAAAATATACATATATATAAGAAATAATCAAATGCCCGCACAAAGTTATTCCCCAAAAATAATCCTCCCCTAACATAAGCAACAATGAAATTAACATACAAACAAAAGGTTTGAACGAAAAGCACACCTAATAATAATATAATAAATGAAAGCATACAAACCTATGCGGAAAAAGAAGATCTAGTAAATCCACCCCCTTCCCCTTTCCAGAGTAGCGTCAGATACAACTACCACTGAAAATAACCTCCAATGCAGTAAGATACCCTCATTAAAGGGTGCCCCAGCATAAACTCCAAAGAGGTAACTACCCCCTTTAAGAAGAAACAAGCCCAAAAACTAGATATAATTCGATCGCATAGGTAAACACTTTACAATTAGCAAATATAGCTAAACGGCTGATACAAACCAAACTCCGAACTTAAAAAACTCCCAAATTATACTGTGTTAATAAAAAAGAGTTTTAAAAGCCTAGTGCCTTAACAATTTAACTGTAAACCACCATCTCTAATTAGCGAAAAGTTCTAGTGGTTGGCCGTGTTTAAACAATTGTCTAAAAGAATGAATGAATTGAATCTTCCTAGATATACATACTTGTTTTAGACCACTATTTACTAACTTTACTTTATCACCTTAAAGTTTTAGACAAACTCTTTGTAACAGTGATCAAATTATTGAAGGCACTAATCATTTGGGACACAGAAGAATTGCAACTGTCGTTTATGCCCACATGTAAAATGATGAATTAAGCCGAAAGTAATATCTAAAGCTCTAGGCCTGGTTCAAAGTCATTGACTTAATGGTACTGGTACCCGATACGTAGGTCACAATACACCAACTAAATTCTTTTTTTTTGGACTTTATTTGCCACGTCCATAGGCATTGAGGTCGTGGGCATCCTCTTTCAACCTTACATCAAAATTTTGCAAATTTATCATAAGGATATAATATTATATAAAGAAAAATGTGTTTAAAAGTATTCTTTTCATTTTAACCCTTATTATGCTGAATTGTGTTTTATAACAGTTTTTCTCTAATTTGCGGATGATATCATTTTTAATTGTTCATTTTATTCTTTGGAGCTTTTGTAAAGCTTAAATCTTCACAAAACCAAATTTAAACCCATAATACGTCGTACAAATGTACAATATAGTATTGGTCTATACTGTTTGCAGCATGATAAGGATTAAATACAGTTTAAACTGATTATTTTTCCAAACGCAAATTGTCTTCCTTTTCCATAATGTATATTGAAAGGCTGATCTTTTTTAAGTTTACTGCTGAAGATTTGTTTTCTTAAAATAAGGAAGAGATATTTCAATTATGACATTCAAAAAGAGTATTTATTCATTATAGACAATTGTATTTTATTTTTAGTTCAAAGTTTATATACATAAAGGACATATTCTAATAAAACTGGAAAAAAAACAATATTGGTGGTTGATGGCTTAGGAATAAAGAAAAAAAAATACAAAAAACATAGGTATGAGAAAAAAACTTGCATATTTCTCTTAAAACATCTTTTTTAAAGAGATTAAGGATGATCTTGAATCAAATTTCTTTCAACTGCCCACTTTTCTATGTCTTTTGTTGTTGCTTAGGTCCATTTGTATATACTTCAAGCCAGATGTAAGCTGTTCTTTATACCATACCAAGAAGGAATATTTATTTTTATTTTACATTAGTATAAATAACGTTTGACATTTAATAATAGAGTTTCCAGTTTAAAATCATTCTTATCCTAACCTAGAAGAATATTTATATTTGATATCTCTAAATTTGTATATATTTTATTGATATTCAATTTAATGTTTTGGATTAAGGGTTTAACTTTTTCGCAATAAAGAAATAAATGGTTTCAGGTTTCCTCTTGCGTTAAACTGAAATTGCATGAGTTTGTATCTACTTATTTCATTTTATATTACAATGAATTAGTTGGTAATATCCTATGTATTATTTGGCTCTGTAACCATTGTATATAGGTATCATTTGTAAGTTTGTAGATGCTAGACATCATGAGTGGACTCTTTCATTGTTAATGGTATATACTAGACATGATTGGACTCTTTTATTACTGCCAAACAGCTTTTGAAACCCTGTAGGAAAAGGAAAATTTGCTGAAATTAATACTTTTTCCTTTCCAACAATTTTAATATTAAATTTCTAATGTTGTGTTTGTAACAAAAGTCTTCTTCTGATTCGTGTTCAAGTAGTCGATTGAAATATAATAAGGGATTGATATAAAAGCAATTAAAGTTATAACAGGAAGGGGCTAACTGCACATCGCGGATGTCGATTGAAAATGGATGTACCGATCAAGAACACTTCACGTGTTCCTATCGAGAACACTTTGTTGTCTCAGTTTATTGAATCATATAGACGATGAATACACACTTTTGTTTATACTGAATCATAGGGGCCTAGCACGCTATTAAAACATATATACTATATCATATATAGACAAGGAACGTAACTTGCTCGTCAGCCGGATTTGACCCATGTTTGCCTTTTAGTCCGATACAAAATGAAAAAAGCGCTATGCGCTAGCATATAACCAAATATATACCCTAAACACTGGTCACAATGATTGTATACGCAAACGTTCGGGTTACGAACACCAGATTTATATTCAAGACGATAACAGTGAAAGTTGACAAGTGTGTACTGAATTGGCAGATTCCTATTAGGTCGCTGTAAGGGGTTGTGCACTTCAGTCCGATTGCATGTATTACCAAAGGACCAGAGGTCCAGATAAGAACCTGTACACATGTCCTTGCTTCGCAATATATCACCTTTTTTAACTAATTTGGACCTTGTTTGTTGGGCGTCAAAGAAGACATTTGGAACATGGATGACCTCCCGTTGAGACCGTCACCTTTCTTAATATCGAATCGATGCCCTCCCGTAGAGACCGTCACCGTTCGTAATATCGGATCGATGACCTCCCGTAGAGACCGTCACCGTTCTTGATATCGGATCGATGCCCTCCTCTAGAGACCGTCACCGTTCTTGATATCGGATCGATGCCCTCCCGTAGAGACCATCACCGTCCGTGATATCAGATCGATTCCCTCCCGTAGAGACCGTCATTGTTCTTAATATCGGATCGATGCCCTACCGTAGAGACCGTCATCGTTCTTAATATCGGATCGATGCCCTACCGTAGAGACCGTCATTGTTCTTAATATCGGATCGATGCCCTAACGTTGAGACGTCATCGTTCTTAATATCGGATCGATTCCCTCCCGTAGAGACCGTCACCGTTCTTAATATCGGATCGATGCCCCCCCCCCCCCGTAGAGGTTCGTAATATCAGATCGATGCCCTCCCGTAGAGACCCGTTCTTAATATCGGATCGATTCCCTTCCGTAGATAACGTCAACGGATCGATGCCATTCCGTAGAGATCCGTTCGTAATATCGGAGCGATGCCCTCTCGTAGAAACCGTCACCGTTCTTGATATCGAACCAATGCCCTCTTGTACAGACCGTCATCGTCGCCCTCCCGTAGAGACCGTCACCGTTCTTAATATAGGGTCGATTCCCTCTCGTACAGACCCGTTCTTAATGTCGGATCGATGCCCACCCGTAGTGGCTGTCACCGTTTTTTAAATCGGATCGATGTCCTCTCGTAAAAACCGTCACCGTTCTTAATATCGGATCGATGTCCTCCCATAGAGACCTTCACCGTTCTTAATATCGGATCGATGCCCTTCCGAAGAGACCGTCACCGTTCATGATATCGTTCTATGCTCATAGAGACATGTTCTTAATATAGGATCGATGCCCTCCCGTAGAGACCGCCACCGTTTTTAAATTGAATTTATGCTCTCCCGTAGAGACAGTCACCATTCTTTATATCGAATCGATGCCCTTTCGTAGAGACCGTCACCGTTCTTAATATCGGATCGATGCTCTCCGTAGAGACCGTCACCGTTCTTTATATCGGATCGATGCCCTCCGTAGAAAACGTCACCGTTCTTTAAATCGGATCGATACCCTCCTTAGAGACCGTCACCGTTCTTTATATCGGATCGATGCCCTCCGTAGAGACCGTCACCGTTCTTTATATCGGATCGATTTCCTCAGTAGAGACCGTCACCGTTATTTATATCGGATCGATGCCCTCCGTATAGACCGTCACCGTTCTTTATATCGGATCGATGCCCTCCGTAGAGACCGTCACCGTTCTCTATATCGGATCGATGTCCTCCGTAGAGACCGTCACCGTTATTTATATCGGATCGATGCCCTCCGTAGAGACCGTCACCGTTCTTAATATCGGATCGAGGAGGAGAAAGCAGGCCTTTTGCCATCAATATATGACTCAACTAAACCCTTTGTAACGGGTCCTCAAATAAATCCATGGTCATATAAGGATTTGGGGATGTGAAGTACTCATATTATCTAGAGCTCCGTTAATCACTGTTTGGTGATTTAACACGACTTATTGTTGCCCGTTATATTATAATAGATACGTACCCACATGAATACATTTTGTGTCAACACGACTTATTGTTTGCCCGTCACATTATAATAGATACGTACCGATGTGTCTTGTGCGTGACAGGTAATGTGTATGATTTCGATGTACCTGTAATAAAGTAGCATATAATGTGTTCGTTATTACCGATGTGTCGTGTGTGTGGTCAGGTTGATAGCTGAACCCTTTCCGAGATACTATAGCAATCGAATATTGAAAATATTGTTGAAATGGAGCTATTGCTGACAATGAGAAATTCCTCCTTTTTACACAATGCTTTCAAACCCGCTTCACAATAACTCTTTTCATAATTAATGTATTAAAACGTTTTACTACAGACATTATTTTGCTCTTTCCCTTTTTCAGACACATTTTGAATAACTTGCAACAGATGAATGGTAATGATCAATTTTGCCTTACATCTAGGGGAAAATATGGACAGTAGTTATTGAAAATAGTTGCAACCTATGTGGGAAAAAAGAGGAAATTGGTCAATATAAGCCATTTCTCCTCTTGTCACGATGTATTTAAATGCCGTCTGCTGCACATGCGTCACAAAGCGACTATAAGTAGGGAAGGGTTGAACCGTTTCCGTTATAGCTACTTAGTTACATACAAATATTGAAAATAATTTTGGAAACGGAGCAATTGCTAACAATGAGTAATTCCTCCTTTTAAAACAATGCTTTGAAACATGAATCAAGTTTTTTTCTATAGTCTATTTAACAAAAACATTTGCCTACAATTATTCTTTAAATCTTTTCCCCTTTTAGACACATTTTGACTAACCTTAACAGATTAATGACAAGAAGAATTTTGATGCAAATAATCAAAGACGCCGCGCATGCTATTGAAACATGACTTAAAGGAAGCAGATGCAGTTCAGTACATCCAAATAACCTGTGCAAGCAGACAGGATGTAAATATTTCGAACAAGAAGGCCAAATGTCCCTTTATTTCAAACAAGAAGGTCAAGATGTGCCTATATTGCTACCATAGCCTATATAAAAAGGTTACAAAGAGCAGAAAGGACGTACATGTAGGGATTAAACGTTTTACATGCTACGATCTATGTGATATTCAGCATGTGAAGTTTAGTCGTGAAATGACAAGTTTAGTCCTGAAACCATTTGGTTTACGGCTTGCTTAACATTCACTGCAACTATAATGTGTCATACGAGCTGAAGTTTCTCATTTCTTTTAACCAAAAAACTGTTTTAAATCCTCTAACTAGATCCATTAGATAAAAAAACCATAGGTGCTTAAATATTAACATATATTAAGGTGTATTACCTCTAGTTATAAGTTAAGTGTGACACAAGCTTAGGAAGGAGAGGTGGGAGACTATTCTCCTTCCAGTTTAGCAGAAGTATGATAGCAAAAACGGGAGTATATAAACAAAGAATACGAAGTTATAAAAAAGAAAAGAAAGATATGTATGATCAAGATTGGGCTTTATGACAGTTCATATGTATAGTCAACATATAGCAAGAATTATTAAGTCTGTTTTGTTTGTTTGTAATGTCACTTTAATCGTTTTGAACATGCCAGTAGAAAACTGAAAAATAAACAAAAGAAAATGGTCAAGTCAGTTCCCCAAGAGCAAAGAGCGAAATCCAGTTGGTACGAATCATTCATCTCGAACGAAACATGAAAAACCGGGTACAAATCCTATGAATTTTAGAAATCGGATGAAATCGTGAAAACAGCGAAGTATTCATAGCGGAAGGAAGCAGAGACAACTTAATTACTCTATGGGAACCGATGACACATTGTCGTCTATTAAATTAGAATGATCAAAATCGCCAAGCGATGACATGCTGCATTTACAAATAAAAGAACGGGTCACGTTACGGCCATGCGTATTGCATAGTTGGGTTAACGTTGTTATTACAGTTTCTAGAATTATACGGTAATATGTAGTTATTAAAATGAATCATCATTGATATTTTAAAGATTACCCATTTATTTAAAAATCTCAATATCGTAAATAGGCAAAAACATCCCCAGAAACTTTTTTCTGAGCTTTGATGAATCGGGCCGTAAACCAAACAATAAAAAAAGCGTAGCCTAGGAAGTTAGGGGAAAGTTATTAGATACCCATTACATTACAGTTTTGTAATAACGGTAGAAGACATACGTATTTTGTATCTTGCTGTTTCTTAAATCATTTTATACAATTTATTGATATATAAAGGTGTTTATGGTACAACATTAAAACCTATACCATACTGACGCCGCGCTTCCACGCGGCGTCAATAATCAGCAAGTTTGTCTTTTTCCACAATGTTTTCATCACTATTTTAGCCTAGCCATGTTCAATGTTGTTTGCTGTAGATTAAGTAGTTGTGGTAAAGGGTGAGAAAGACTATCAACATATCATACCATGTACACTTGTTATTACATAAGCACTATCGCTGTAGTCGTCCAAAGAGAGGGGGAGAGAGCGTCCTACTGTTTATACGTGCCATGAACGAATGGTATTAACGGTCTCACAGCTACTAGAGGTATGGAGGGTAAAACAGTGCGCGTTTTTGTGTTGAATGTTCTCATATGTCGCTGGAAAATATATTTTTTCTATCAATCCGGTTGTCTGTCTGTCAGTATGTCGACCCAACTAGGAAAATTCAATCTTCAAATTAGAGATTAATTTCAGCGTACATACGAGTTATAACCTAAAGGTCAAGATTTGATTTTATATGTGAGGCGCTTCTAGCGATTGTTGGACTTAAGTTGTAATGTACATTTGTATTTGCATTTGTGTAAATTGAAGACTCAACATCAGCCAATATGTAATCTAGTCCTAGATTTATCTGTTGGCAAATAAACTAGAAAGCAGTCTAAATATGTTTTTGTCAATTTACCTAGTACGGTCCCGTTTCGGAGGTTCAATTAAACTGCAAATCGCTAGATGCGGCTTATATGTGATAACAAATACATTACAAATACCCTAACATGTTAACTTTTCCTAAACACAGACGTGTTTTGACGCATCGGAACGAGTCTTCGGTTATCAATACTTTATGTGTTGTCTGTCTGTAAAGCTTTGAGGCAATATCTGGCGTCTGGTCGGCTGTCTGTCTGAATGTACATTAGTCCGTCCGTCACGGCTTGCATTTATTGGTCAAAACGTTGTTTCTGTTTGGCAGGTTCATTTCAAAGTGGTCACATTTATACCTTGTGATCAGGAGAAATAGGTTATAAATAACTAGAGTCTTCTTATTTTAGTTAACTAAATTTTACCTTATTAAGTACAGCCATTGTCTCATTTAATTTCCATTGTATCCATTTTAAACTTAAAGTTGTTTATGTTTAGTAGATTCATTTCAGATTGGTCTCACTTAAGCATTGAGATGAGGAGACCGATACAATATATTTCAAACAACAATCTGATCTAGGTTTTTTAGGTGTAAACTCCTTTTTTTATATATTTTTCTTTGACAATTGTCTCAATACAGTTCCAATGTCTCAATTTTAGTCTTCGTGTACAGGAAACTTATGACCTACAGTTTTTCAGTGCACATGAAACATAACTCTAGCATACTTTTGATTGTTTGTCATTTATCAGCATGATTCCAATATACAGTGTGGATCTTCACTGTTCACTGAACTGGAAATATTATACTTGTTTGTCAATCTTTTGTCCTTCGTAATTTATTTTGTTTATACAAGAAAAGCTTCAAACTTTGATAAATTAGGTATTGGTTATTGGTCGATGATACATTGTTTCAAAAAAGGTTTGTCTATATAAACTATGACTTATCTTTTCACCTTACATATGCGCCTATACCATTAGTGCTTTCAACGCACTTTCAGCGCTTTGATTTTTATATTTCTCAGAATTGATGATAATCACGGTTCAGTACATTTCAGGTTCAAGATTTCTGGTCGTACTTTTTACGATGCTTAGACGTTCCTATACTGTTATGTTGAATTGATTTGTATTTATTGACAAATGACTGCACTAGCAAGTAAAAGCCTCTACCCCGATATAGGCACTAGCAAATACAAGCCTCTGTCCTAAATATGTAGTTGTGTTGTATCATGTGTGAAGTATGTGAAGTGTTTGATGTATATGAGAGTGTAAGAATATTTGCTTTACTCACAGTTACTTGTGAGTCATTGTAGTTTTGTAGTTGTAGATCCACATTTCAAATAATGAAACTTTTATGCATGCCTTCCGTGCTGAAAAATAATGTATGCATCCATACTATTAAAAATAACCAAGAATCTTGAATTTAGATTACTCGACAAACATATCGTGTTTACTTTAATCTCTTTATCTCGTTTGCTTATTTTACATGATGTCACGGATGAGTCCTTTTAATATTGACCGGAATGTACTTAGATCCTATTTCATAAAATGCTGAGTGCTGACACAGAACAGTCAGTACATGTACCTAGACTCTGGAATATCTATTTTTACCCGCCATGAGAACTTTAAAGGTGCTGCACTCCAGATGCAGATAACAATTTTGAAATGACGAAAGTTCTGCAAATATTGCTAATATTGAAAACAAAGTAAGCAATAAATAGTTTAAAACTATTTTGGCAGTAAATATTGAAACATAGCAATTGAAAGTCATGAACATGTACACAATTTGGCTTACTGGGTATGTCTATCCAGAACATATGAAACATTAGATGTTTATTGTACTGGAAAATGAAACTACGACCATAATTTTATCCCAGAATTATGATTCAAATATTTCATGACAACTTTTAAACAGTTTTGAAACAATGACTATACTATCTATAATCTGGAGTCAAGCACCTATGAACATCTATGTATATTAGGTCTTTCAGATGAAAAAAAAGTAATTAAACGTATTATTTGATTAACAATCTATAATTATCGAGTTCAATTCTGGAGTAAAATGGATCACACTGTGACAGTTATTCCCATCGTGCTTGTTGTAAAAAGTTGTACAAAATACGGACGTCATGCGTCAGTTATTCAAATCATGTTGTAAATGTTGTATACACTATGAACGGTATGTGTAAGTTATTCCCACCATGCATGTTGTAAAGAATTGTTTACAATACGGACGTATTGTGTTAGTATATAATTATTCCGAGCATATTAAAGCGATGAGTGTATAGTGGCAACAGTAGAATTTACTCATAACGTTTTAAACTCATTTCAGATTGCAAACCTTGGAGTTGATACCTACGTGACGTTACCAACTGAGCAATTTGGTATTGGTACGTGATTTAGTTAATGGGAAAGGAAATAAGTCTAAACTTTGACACTTCTCGTTTATATTTAATGATTTCTAACACTTTATTATAACACTTTATCTAACTCTAACGTTCGCATTTATATTTGTAAACATTTCAGAGCGTGCGATTCAAAATTACTAAAGAGTAAACAGTTAAATATGTTTATATCACGGTTTCTATGGACCGTGCTTTACACCTCATAAATAAATGTACCACGTGACTTTTGGATCATATTAACATAATTATTAAGGCCCGCCATTCGACTTTGAACTTCCACAAAGGCCTGACGTATTTTTTAAAGAGTAAAAAGAAAGCGTGAATGAAACAGGAAATATATTTATTTATCAACAGCAGGAATTTTGGTAAGTTTTTTTTAACATACTTATTACATTTTACTTGATGAGGTAATTTTGCGACCCTTACATGCTTTTGAAAGTCATGTTTTAATTATATTGAAACAATTTAAACATGACCTTAGACTTGGCGTGAGGGCAATGTAATTTTGTTTTAACCGAAGTTAGTCTGAGGATGTGCTTCAGATCCCACACTAGAATTTTGAGGACGGTCATTGTGAAAAGCAGTTGACGTTGTAATCTGATTTCATCATTTAGTCCACTGCATTCCGAAGTATGCAGACACGGTACCGACGTTAATACTTGTATTACCCAGTCTATCTACATTATCTTATTCACGAAAAGATCTTGTTCAACTTTTTGCAAGTGCATTGGACTGAACGATGTATTCACCCTTTACTATTCCGCATTTTGATAAAACAGTTCAACTGGAAGCCGGTACGGTATACTTGCATCGTGCACGTGTCAGGTTGCCTGAAATTCTCGAGCAGTGTGAGTGTAAACTCGATTCGTGTACAACTCGACGGACTGGCACCTTGCCAAACGAAAAGAATTTAGCGCACTAACGGACAAACATTATATAATATAAAAAAAATATCCTGCTTCTGGGGTTACATTATAAAGAAACGTATACTATATCAACCTTGTATGCAATACATGTAGGTAAACTGTTTGTTACCTACACGTACTGTGACCGACTTTAAGTTATGCATATTCCAAAGGATCTAAATTAATGCATTTCATTCGATAGGATGATGTAGAACTGCATTTTATTTGTAATAAATCATCAAATACTTTTATTTGAGAATAAAAATTATAAAGAAAAAAATATTCGTGATTCACAGAAGATGATGTTTTGAAAATATGTGCTGCATAACTGCACATTTAAATTTTGTAAGATTTGAAAATGGACCTTATGTTTGAAGGTATGGCACTTCATAGTATGTACTCCAAAATAGTTAGGGCTCTTTCTGAATAGTTCTGATTAGGTTTAGGACATGAAAGGTCATTATTTAAAAACCGAGCGTAAATGGTAAACATTGGGTGACTCTGAAGAAAACATGTCGGTTATATATCCAAGTGTGTTTGCCCATTCATAACTTTGTATATCAATATTGATTTGTTATATTCTAGTCTTTCATATATATCCAACCATTCCAATTCCTCAAATAACGGTTTAGATGGGGATTCATAGGGTGTATTCAGATCTACTGTATTTATTTGTGGTGCATTACCCCATATAGTTAAACAATAATCAATGACAGGCAGAATGTATGTTTACAACAATGATCCAGTCATATCACGGCGGCCAGTTCACCTACACATGTGTTTCCAGGCGTTCTCACACAATTTCTCCACACATCATACTTTCTTAGCAACTGGCTGCTTTTTCACATAGACTGTTAGCCCATTGGTGAAAGACGAATGACGCTATATAGTCACAGCGACTTTTGTCAAACGTCGGAAAGAATGTTGGCCTCTAAGAAGAACGTTTTTAGATGGAATGGAGTGACATACTTGTCTATATGTTTGACATAGAAAATGTTGATATCTATATCTTTCTCTTTTCACTTCAAAAATATGACGGGTCGATCTTTCTCCTCTGTCTTCAAAATACAATTGATGTGTATAGCGATGTTCATTTCTACATTTAAAAAAAACAACATTTATGAGCAGGCCGAACTACATGTTCACATTTAAAAAAATACCATTGATGTGCATGTTGATCTAGATATTATTCTTTTTTCACATAAAAAAAATGACGAGCCGATCTTTCGCCCCTCACTTAAAAAACCCAAATGATGTGTATAACGATCTTCATATTTAAATTTCAAATCTACCACTGATGTACATGCCGATCTTTGATTTAAAACTTCAAAAATATCTTCGATATCTGGCCAGATCTCAATATTTTCACTTCAAAACTACTATTGATGTGCATGCCAATCTTTATTTCTACATTTAAAAAACCCATTGATAAGCAGACCGATCTACATATTTACATTTAAAAAAATATCATTGATGTGCATGTTGATATTTATATTAACATTTTAAAAATACTATTGATGTTTGGACCGATCAGAGTTTTTACATTTTAAAAATACCATTGATAAGCCGGCCGATCTACATATAAACATTTAAAAAAATAACATTGATGTGCATGTTGATCTGAATATTTCCATTTTGAAAAAAACATTGATGTACGGAATTATCTGAATATTTACATTTTAAAAATACCATTGATCAGAGTTTTTACATTAAAAAATTAAAAAAACAAAACACATTGATGTTCGGACTGATCTGAATATTTCCATTTAAAAAATACTATTGATGTGCATGCCGATCTTCAAAAAAAACATTGATGTGCGGACCAATCTAAATGATTACATTTAAAAAACCACATTGATGTGCGGACTGATCTGAGTATCTAAATTTAAAAAACACCGTTTATGTGCGGACCAATCTATATATGTACATTTTAAAATACCATTTATGTGCGGACCAATCTACATATGTACATTTTAAAATACCATTTATGTGCGGACCAATCTACATATGTACATTTTAAAATACCATTTATGTGCGGACCAATCTACATTTTTAAAATAGCAGTAATGTGTGGGTCGATCTTAATATTTGCATTTTAAAAATACCATGTTATGTGCATGCCGACCTTCATACTTATATTTTAAAAATACCATGTTATGTGTGGGTCGATCTTAATATTTCCATTTTAAATATACCATGTTATGTGCATGTTGATCTGAATATTTACATTTAAAAAAAAATATTGAACTGTGGGCGATCTTCATATTTACATTTTAAAAATGACGTTGATCTGAATATTTACAGCCGAGTCCCGGTAGCTCAGTAGGTAGCGACGCGGGCTGTAAAAAATACTGTTGATGTGCATGTCGATCTGACTATTTACATTTCAAAATACTATTGATGTGCGGGCCGGTCTTCATATTTTCATTTTATAATACCATTAATGTGCGGGCCGATCTTCATATTTACCTTTGAAAATACCATTGATGTGTGGGTCGATCTTTATATTTACAGTTTATAATACCATTGCTGTGCGGGTTGATATTCATATATACATTTTAAAAATACCATTCATGTACGGGTCGATCATCATATTTATAATATAAAAATACCGTTGATGTGCATGTCGATCTGTTTATTTACATTATTAAATATTATCGACGTGCGAGCCGATCTTTATATTTAAATTATAAAAATGTATGGGTCGATCTTAATATTTAAATCTAGAAAATATCATTGATGTGCTGCCTGATCTTCATATTTTCATTTAATAAATACCATTGGTGCAGCCTTATCTTCGTATTTACATTAAAAAAATACCTTTGGTGTGCGGGCTGATCTTCGTATTTACATTTTAAAAAAGCATTTTAATGATAATGTGGGCAGATCTGAATGTTAACATTTAAAAAAAAAATGTGCGGATTGATCTGACTATTAACATTTTGAAAATACCATTGATGTACATGCCGATCGTCATGTTTATATTTAAAAAAAAAAAAAAAGATGTGCTAAACATTCGTAATCTTTTACACTTTAAAAATGCCATATACGAGCGGGCCGATCTTGAGCTTTACATTTAAAGAATAACATTGACGTGCGGTGCGATAATTAGCTTTACACTTCTAAAATACCATTGACGTGCTGGATTATGTTGTGCTTTAGGGTACAATACACCAAATAAATTCCTTCTTTGTTTCCATGTAAATCGACCAGTTTCAGTCCTGATTTGTCACACTTTCTAAGCGTTTCTCATGTAGAACACCAAATACCATTGAAAAGAGTTACATCTAAGCTTTAATAATCCAAAGAAAATAATGGAGGGGTCATGCATTATGCAAGAAAGAACTCACCAGGCGACAATGGTTACCGTCATTTTGGACCAAATCGGGCCCGGACAAAACCGGTGTTCAGCAATCTCTACTTTCCCTTTCAAACAATGTCACAATATTAAAAGTGATTTCTCGTACATCCTATACACATTTACAATGATTTTAAACTCGATGTCATATATTCAATGCATTCTGATGATGGTATACATTCAATTCTACGCAAACAAAGTTTTTTTAGGGACTATAATGGTGTAGATCAGAATGACAGCGGATGTATTTAGCGTAATTTGACCTTTACACTTAATAAATATCAATGATCTTTAGCTTTACATTTTAAAAATATCATTGACGTGCGGGATGATCTTAAGCTTTACACTTCAAAAATACCTACCATTGACGTGCTGGATGATCTTTAGCTTTACACTCCCAAAAATACCATTGACATGCGTGATGATCTTAAGCTTTACACTTCAAAAATATCATTGACGTGCAGGATGATCTTTAGCTTTTAATTGACGTTCGGGCCTATTTGAATATTTACATTTTAATAAAACCATTGATATATGGACCCATCTGCATATTTACATTTTAAAAAACACATTGATGAGCAGGCCGATCTTCATATTGATATTTTAAAAGACACATTGATGAGCATGCCGATCTTCATACTTACATTGTTTTGAAAAACACATTGATGTGTGTGTGTGTGTGTGTGTGTGTGTGTGTGTGTGTGTGTGTGTGTGTGTGTGTGTGTGTGTGTGTGTGTGTGTGTGTGTGTGTGTGTGTGTGTGTGTGTGTGTGTGTGTGTGTGTGTGTGTGTGTGTGTGTGTGTGTGTGTGTGTGTGTGTGTGTGTGTGTGTGTGTGTGTGTGTATGCCGATCTTCATATTAACATTCTAAAAAACAATTGATATGTATGCCGATCTGCATATTTACATTCATTAAACCATTGATGTGTATGTCGATCTGCATATTTACATTCTAAAAGTAAAAACAGAATGATGTGCGGGCCGATCTGCATATCTACATTTTATAAATACCACTGATGTGTATACCGATCTGCATATTTACATTCTGAGAAAACATTGATATGCAGGCCGACCTGCATACAGTACAGCTCACGCGGAAAACGCATCGTCCGCGAGCAACCGCGGACAAATCTCAACGCGGACAATTATTTTGGTCCGCGAAGGTGGGTGGTCCACCCATCACCGCGATTTGATTTTATGTACCATCGCGGACGCAACAAAATAACCCCAGGGGGTTAATAGAACCGATAAGCGTGGATTTGCGGTGGAAACATCGCGGAATCGCGGTGACATTTCTTTGACTAGATAAGCTTTTTCTCGCCGTTTTGCTGGGAGTTTTTTTAATTTTTATTTCATTACAGTATGAATAAATGTTGTTGAAGAGGACACTGATTATAAATCAGTACTAACTATAAAGCAGCATATATGCTTAACAACTCAATTTATTAAAATTCGTCAAAATTCCCCTAAACTTTATGTATTCTGTAAACGATACAACTACGTGATAATAAAACTGTTAATTCTGCCTGAAAGATGTGTAGCTTACTATAAATCTCACTAATAAATGGCGTAATTCCATTGTCAATCACCACAATTACCAATGCATTGTTCATTCTTAATCGCCTATAAATTATTTCTTTAAAACCTGTTTCAAAATCGGCTGAATAACAAAAACAAAACCATAACAAACTTTGCAAACAAAGAAGTGTGAAGCGCCCATGTTAGTCCCGGATTGAATTAAACAACCAAATACTAATTATCTGAATTGAAAGAGATTACGAAGTCTCATTAATTAATTGGCATGTTTTACTCATAAAAATACTTGTGAATTAAGGTGACGCAAACAAATTAAAATGTGTTTCTCTCATCTATACATGTTTTCATACAAATTAAGCAATTATTTTCGGGGGCGGACACTTGAATCCATTACGCTATATAATCTGATTTGATGACGATTAGCTCTTGTCTTCAACTTGCGTATGTCAATTGAAATTCAGTGTTCACATTTTAAAGGGATATTTTGTGCGCTAGTTTTGTGAATTGTAAGTGCTTTTTTCGTGTCAAAGAACAATGTCTTTAAGACAGTTATCTAAGCAGCACTCATTCTTTCTGGTACATTACGATATTGATGGAAATTTTCAAGTGAGAAGCAGAGGATTCATTAAGGATACAGATAAGGTAATTTAACGTTTCTCAACTACTTATCCCTTTCCCACATACACAAATATCTGCAGCAGACGACTTTAAAAATGTCTACTCAAAACTATGGAAAATCGTTATTGTTGTAGTTATAATTACTGAAAAAAATGAAAGCATCAATATCATCAATATCAACAATTTTCACACATAAAACTTATATTCAAGTACATGTACTGTATATACAACATTCAAAGATATATATATATATATATATATATATATATATATATATATATATATACAATGTAAATGTATTGTAATTTAACAATATTTCTCTCTTACTAACATATGTGAGATAATCATATGTACGATATGGCCGCACCTTAAGCGTATATCCGATGTCCGCCATTTTCTATTACGAAACTTGACCTTATCGTAAACAAACACAATCTTCCATTGTTTTTCTAATAATTTGCTGAAATGGAATGAATTTTAGCAAGTTGGGTAATAAAATAATCGCAATTCGTCAATAAACGTGTACATGTACATAATCGAAAAAAAAAACTTTTTAATATAAGTAAAACATTTTTACAGGTAAATATCGCGGTGATTTCAAAATAGATAAGAAGCTCGAATCGACGAAATGTCAATCGCGGTGATCAAATTAGCCCGTAGACGGTATTGCGGTGATCATAGAGTTTGAATTGCGGTGATCATCCGCGATGAAAAATATTTGTCGATCGCGGAAAATGCGTTTTCCGCGTGAGCTGTACTGTATTAACATTTTAAAAACACCATTGCTGTGCATGCCGATCTTCGTATTAACATTTTAAAAAAAGCATTGATGTGCAGGTCGATTTTCATATTCATATTTTGAAAATACCATTGATGTGTATGCTGATCTTCGTATTTACATTAAATAAGAACATTGATGTGCATGCCAGTCTTAATCTTTTACATTTTAAAAATACCATAGTAGTGCGGGCCGATCTTTAACTCTTAATATTTACATTTTAACTATACCACTGATGTGCATGTGGATCTTTAGCTTTACACTACAAAAAATGCATCGACGTCCGGTTAGATCTTAATCTTTTCACTTCAAAAATAACAATTGATGCGCATTCAAATCTTCATATTAACATTTTAATAATACCATTGACAAGTGGGCCGATCTTTATGTTAACACTTTTAAAATAGCACGGATGTGCAGTCAGATTGTTATCTTTATCTTCACACTTTTAAAATACCACCGATTTGCATGCCAATCTTTATCTTCACAAACATCGATGTGCATGCTGATTTTTGTCTTTGTATTTCAAAAACACAGAATTGATGTACATGCTGATCTATTACTAAAATACTTAAAATAATGTCATTGATATATAATATGCATGGCGATTTAAATGTTAAGACTAACAACATACCATTGATGTGCGTGCGGATCCTTACCCATGTATTTACATGAACGCGTTTTATATTCATCATTATGTATCATAATTATGTTTATCCAGGGACTACAAATTATAATACGTATAAGAAGTCCCTGGTTATTCTTAATGGGTAAGCATGATTACTGGATAAGACGACCACACTTTTCAAAGTTCGATTTATTTACTCCTACAAACAATGGGCGTAGATTATAAAGAACTCAGAACCGTTCCCGTATAAACTAACAAGCAATAGCCATTAGGGAGGCAATATGTCTCAATAATGGAGAAGAGTGTTCACTTCAACAATCAGTGCTCAGTGCTGTACATAATGAACTATTACTAGAACGTTTACTAAAACTTATAATAAGCAAGTTAAACCCTTTCCAACATTCATTCTCCTTTTGCTTTTACAACAATGTTTTTAACTCCATTCACTAATAATATGATTTTTGTTTACTCATTATTTTCAGGTAGCCATCAGTGAAGTGACATTGTGACTGTTTGGACGCTGTGTTTGGTGTTTAACCCTTTCCCTCATATAGACGCTTTATGACGCCTCTGCAGAAGACAGCTATTTGAAAATATAGTGACAAATGAAGAAATTGCTAAAAACGAGCAATTTCTCCATTTGACACAATGTTTTCCACTTTTAGTCATAGGTTATCCATTCAATTATAGAGATTTTCTTTTTTTTGACAAAATATGTTCAAAGTCGTCTGCTGCAGAATTGTCGTATGAGGGAAAGGGTTAAGTGATATCGACATTCAATGAAAACTATAATATCGTAAGACTTGTTTCATCATTTTCACGTAGAATTTCAGAAATGAGCATGGATGTTCTAGTTAACATGGACGGTATAAGCTAGCTATCCTATCACGTCGTTTTCAAACCGTATTCATACATGTACATATCGAACATATATCCTAATAATGTAAATGATGTGCCTATAAGGCTCTACTTTCGGCTAATTTTCTTATAGTTCAATCAAGCGACATTATTCCTCTATTAGAATAGGCCACGTTTCAGCCTATCGTTGGTATAATATAGTGAATGTCTGTCTTGGTGTCGCTCAATGAATCAAATTGTCTGTTTCGACTGATTAATGTTTACTGAATCTAAGTCAAAGTATAAACCAATATACTAAACGGGTTACAAGAGAAA
The DNA here is from genome assembly GCA_031761405.1 of Serripes groenlandicus. Lineage (NCBI taxonomy): Eukaryota > Metazoa > Mollusca > Bivalvia > Cardiida > Cardiidae > Serripes > Serripes groenlandicus. Next base: position 1,906,654 of record JASEVX010000024.1, read on the forward strand.
ATTGATGCAACGCATCAATGTCGCCGGATATCCATAGTGCAGTTATGCATAACACTAACATTATAGTAGTTGAATAAACAGTTATCAACTGTGGGGCATATTGGAACATCAGGGGTGGGGTCAAGTGAAAATGTATCATAACTTGCATTGTTTTGTCAACGATGTGAATGATAATTGAAGCCTTTCATTGTTTATGATCAATCTCCATTCCAAAGTAGGTTGACCATACACACAACCAACTAATTATTGATCATAAACAGTAATGGAAATGAGTGAATTCCACATACACCTTTCAAGATGTTTGTCAGCATATTTGAATTATATTATTTTTCAATAAAACCACAAAACAGACAATTTAGGATTTGCATGCAATAGCACGTCATTTTACCTTTCCTCTTTTAAAGTCAACAGTGGACACCTTTGCAGCAATCTACTTTTAAAACAATGAGATAATGGTTAAATCGCTGAAGACATGAGTTTTCTCTTTTTCTCAAAATGATATTAGCTTAGCATCCTAATTATATCATACTTTAACACATGTTGAAATGTAGTCCAATATTTATAAATTAGACCACCTTCGAAATATAATATCAACTAAACAGTTAAATCTCATTGTAATTGTTGTATCATTTAAACTTAATTTCGAACATAAACTTAGCCCTACGACATGTTAATTTATTTTAATTCTTTCCTTCCTTTTTTATAATGAAAACAACAAACTACTCATGTTTTAAAATTATATTATGATGAGCGCCCTTGTGTCAATGATGCATAACGATATGCAGATCGGAAGCAATATGCCTTTAGGGAATTAAATGACCCATTTAAAATTGTCAAGGACGAAATAATTTTGTACGAAAGACCCGATTCTTTCTTATTCGCAGAGGTGTCGTTCTTGAAACTCTCTTTATAGGCAGAGAGTATTCGTTCAAAGTCATTTTTCCATTAAAACCAGTTTTATCTCGGTTTGTTCTTTTCTTCATTTGTTTCGAACCAAATAAACATTTTAAATCACCTATAATTTACTATTTGTAAGTGAGTGTAAAGAGCGGCTCTCTGCAAAGGAGATTGATCTACGCAGTTGGTATTCGCGAGTCACACAGGTGCGCGTAAGTAAACAAATTAGACTGCGACGTAAAGGTTTGTAGTTATCGACCTTTGATTACATGTAGTATATAGTGTAAAATAAAGTATAGCAGTCTAGCTAATAGGGACTGTTTTGTCTTCGTAAATAAAACAAAAAAACATAATGCGAGTCAAAATAAAGAAACTGAAAATACCTAAAACATCGGAATATTTATTTCATTTTAGATTTGTCATTACTTAGTGTTTTTAAACAAACACAATTGTAATATGTTCAAGACATCTAAATGTGTTTCATTCTAATAATAATCCCCACTCCCATGTGATTTCAGAAAACCTATTAAAAATAGAAGTCGCGGGCTCCTGCCCGGCGACTAATGATAAGTATTTTTACGCCCCCGGAATCTCCGATTCGGTGGGCATCTAGTTTTTGGCCTGTCTGCACGTCTGTCTGCACGTCTGTCTGGCTGCACGAAAAAAACTTTAACCTTGACCACTACTTTTGAACCATAACAGGTACGGGTACCATATTTCACATGTGTATTCCTTGTGACATGACCTTTCTGTCAGTACCAACATTTTTGACCTTGCGACCTTGACCTTTGACCTAGATGTAGTTTTTGGCCTGTCTGCACGAAAAAAACTTTAACCTTGACCACTACTTTTGAACCATAACAGGTACGGCTACCATATTTCACATGTGTATTCCTTGTGACATGACCTTTCTGTCAGTACCAACATTTTTTACATTGCGACATTGACCTTTGACCTAGATGTTGCCATTCTCGAATACAACTTTAACCTTGGCCATTACTTTTGAACCATAACAGGTACGGCTACCAAATTTCACATGTGTATTCCTTGTGACATGACCTTTCTGTCAGTACCAACATTTTTGACCTTGCGACCTTGACATTTGACCTAGATGTTGCCATTCTCGAAAAAAACTTTAACCTTGGCCATTACTTTTGAACCATAACAGGTACGGCTACCATATTTCACATGTGTATTCCTTGTGACATGACCTTTCTGTCAGTACCAACATTTTTGACCTTGCGACCTTGACCTTTGACCTAGATGTTGCCATTCTCAAATTAAACTTTAACCTTCACCACTACTTTTGAACCATAACAGGTAAGGCTACCATATTTCACATGTGTATACCTTGTGACATGACCTTTCTGTCAGTACCAACATTTTTTACCTTGCGACCTTGACCGTTGACCTAGATGTTGCCATTCTCGATAAAAACTTTAACCTTGACCACTACTTTTGAACCATAACAGGTACGGCTACCATATTTCACATGTGTATTCCTTGTGACATGACCTTTCTGTCAGTACCAACATTTTTTACCTTGCGACCTTGACCTTTGACCTAGATGTTGCCATTCTCGAAAAAAACTTTAACCTTGGCCATTACTTTTGAACCATAACAGGTACGGCTACCTTATTTCACATGTGTATTCCTTGTGACATGACCTTTCTGTCAGTACCAACATTTTTGACCTTGCGACCTTGACCTTTGACCTAGATGTTGCCATTCTCAAAAAAAACTTTGACCTTCACCACTACTTTTGAACCATAACAGGTAAGTCTACCATATTTCTCATGTGTATACCTTGTGACATGACCTTTCTGTCAGTACCAACATTTTTTACCTTGCGACCTTGACCTTTGACCTACATGTTGCCATTCTCGATAAAAACTTTAACCTTGACGACTACTTTTGAACCATAACAGGTACGGCTACCATATTTCACATGTGTATACCTTGTGACATGACCTTTCTGTCAGTACCAACATTTTTCACCTTGCGACCTTGACCTTTGACCTTGATGTTGCCATTCTCGAAAAAAAAATTAACCTTGACCACTTCTTTTGAACCATAACAGGTACGGCTAATATATTTCACATGTGTATTCCTTGTGACATGACCTTTCTGTCAGTACCAACATTTTTGGCCTGGCGACCTTGACCTTTGACCTAGATGTTGCCATTCGGGGGCATCAGTGTTTCACAAACACATCTTGTTTCTCATAGAGTGCTAGTCTAAAGCTGATTCACCTAGCATCTGGCAGAGACCTCGAAGTGCTGTGACAATCTGAACACGCCAAAAGTTTCCCTTGGTCATTACAACGTGATTTTCCATCCCGAAAGGTCCCGTCACTATTCTCATAAAACTTATTGCCTCAATACAAACAAATCATTCATATTTATTACAGGACATTGGGAAAATGGCTCAGACAGTAAGAGATGGAGAAAGAAATCAGACGAAATTGGCCTTTGACGAACTAAGGGAGGAACCCATACAAGTTCAAGATGGAAATGGAAATCTGATGCCATTTGTGGCGTTTGTTTTACAGAACTTTTAGTAGTTTATGTGAAAATATCGCATTTTATTTGTGTTGTACGTGTAACACATATTTATGTCAGGATTGTTTTAAAGGACACGAATCGCATCGATTTATTAGGAAAAGTGAGAAAGAAAGAATAAAGAAATGTTTTCGTGAAATGATGAATGAAGGTGAGAGTGATATAGAGGAAATGTTAGATAGAGAGGATGTTTCTTTGGTCGATAGAGTTAATGTTAAACATGAATTGGATAAGAGTGAGGATTATGTTATATCTGGATTATGTGTACTTGATGACACAAGATGGGTTGTTTGTGATTATCGTAATTATTGTATCAAAGTATTCAGTATTGGTTCGCACATATTACAACGCTATATACAGTTTGGGTCTGAGCCTTTCTGTGTTACAGATATAAAGGTAAAACGAGAACCCACTGAGCAGGTCGTAATTCCCACCACTGATATTTCCGTAACCAACCATCCAAAGACGGATAAACATAGTCTGCTAGCTGTTACGTTACCATGGAAACGTATAATATTGATTTTTAATGTTACACAAACTCCTGCCGTAATCACTAAATCTATAAAAACGAAGAAACACTGTTATTCTATAGATGTTAGTGAAGTTAAGATTGTTTCCCTCTGTAGTGATGAGTTCGGTTATGGCATTGGTTGTGGTCCCTGGTTTGTATCCGTGATGTCCACAGACGGAGTCACAATAAAAACCATGAACACTGATTTACACCCTTCTCGGTATGTTCCTTATCTCGCTGTTTGTCCCGGAAGAGTCTATATAACTGACTGGCGTAACCACAAAGTACTTTGTATGAACGGTGAGGGAAAAGTAGTCTCTCACAAAACAATAGAAGAGTCACTGCCAGAAGGGATCAGTGTAGATCCAGACACGTATAACGTTTATATTTGTGCCAAGGGTCACCACAAACTTTACCGACTCGATTCTCGTTTAGAGAGTTTCGAGTCTCTCTTTGATTTAAAGTCGGTAAATTCGGAGTGGCCCATCGCTCTTTGTTTATACAGAGATAGACTATAATGTCAGTCATGGCTGGTCTACTCATGAACACTGTAACTGTAGTCAGTTTTATAATATCCCATCCTTGGTAACTGTATACACTGTTACATAGTTACACCTATCTAACATGAACGTGTTCCATTAATGTTCTTTTGTTACCATGGTTACCGAGTCACGAGATTACTTTCTCTCATTAATATGCATTGCTTTGTTTCCACTATTTAGTCTACCGTGTTGTTTCGTACATTCAGTCGATAACAATCTTATCAATTTGTTTTTGGTTTCCATCATATTTTTTTTACATTAGTTAATTTTATTTATTTTTCTTATTAGAGCGATTTCTTTTTATAATTGTATTGATTAATTCAGGAATTGATATATTTTTAGTTCATATATGATTACTCTTTTTATAAATTGATTTAGCAGTGTTTATCCTGCAACTGTTTCCATGCAACTTTCAAATCAATGATTGTATTCTATTTGTTTAATGTTTGAGCTGTATAACTGTACTTATTAACAATCCTACTTTACCTACCCTACCTTGCGTTCAGTAAATATAATCCAGTATAAACATAATAATTTATTTTTCATAATGCAATCCGTGAACTTTTATAATTATATTTTATAATTATATTTTATATCTATGTATTATCCATATTATAAAGTAGTGTTTTAATGACCAATTTAATTATTAAATGTTTTGACTTCGTATTTATATTTATAAGTATCGCATTAACCAGCTGAGGCAATACATGACGATGTACTGACACGTAAATCATAGTCTGAAAACATTGTTCGAAAAGAAGCCAAACACATTGATAAACATAAGATAAATCGAGAAACGTCGATGATATCACGGCGACAGTCCAGTTATTCTTGACTGCTTAGTGTCAGTACTAATCTATAAAAAGGCAATGTGTCTGCACTCTACCGAAATCACCGGGCTGGAATCGAACCCAGAGCCCTGATCTACAATCCCACATACTATCAAACGGTATTCCAAGAATAAAACCTAAGCGCTATCATCACAGAGTGACAATTATAGACGAAATTATGTAAAGAAATGGAAACTGTTATTTCGGAAGTTTCTAGAAAGCTTCTATGATTTATTAGCGAATAGTGCAGAGACGGAGTTTGGCCTAGATCTACACGGGACGTAAGTGCCCAAATATTGGTAGACTAGTCCCTGGGTGCCTCTCAATCAATATGGAGTAGATGACGTTGGAAACATATTGAGAAAAATATGGAAGGTCTTTAGAAGTGAACGTATACATATCGAATCATCAAATCGAGACATAGCTCATTATGAACAGTGCTTCCCCTTTTCACAGTATTTTCAAAATATATATTTGGACACAATCAAAGATTATCATTATCCTTGAGAACAACACAAAATGCAACAACCAGCCCTTTTTTAGATGTTTAGTATGACCGGACAGGGAACGAACGTTGATCTCCCTTTTTCGAGGAGACGAAACATATAAAGGATTTTTTTTATCGACCATGATTTCTTGAAAACTACTCCGTTGTCTTAAAATTCTCCACTGCAGTGATACACTGCCAATAAAATATTGGTCAAAGGGAAGTAATTCATTTTCCATAGACGACCATTCCAACCCGCAAGCCGATCCGAGTTACTTCCCTTTGATAATTGGCTGCGTTTAACATTGCCCTGTTAATCCGCTAAACAAACTAGCATCGAGTGGGGTTTCTTCAAACGGCACGTCTTTTTCATTTCTTGCATACTTTGTCAGTATTACACATTACAGAGTAATGGTTATAAAAATGTTGTTTCATATTTGGGATATTGTTAGGAACGTCTACAACATTTTTTCAATCCAAGATGATTCGTAAAAAAACAATTCTGCATCTGAAAAGGGGTTAAATGAAATCAACTTGAATAGTATTATCCGGAGCCATATCTTAGGCATGGTTGGGTGTATTTTATAAAAACTAAATGAAAATGTTAACCACCATTGGGAAATGTCATATATCAAGTTCCATTTAAATTACCTGAAATATAACAGAGTTGCGTTCAATTGAACTCATATTGTATGTGTACTGGGTATCATTGGTTATATCACAATTACCGTGTGAACTTTCTACATGCCAAATTAATCATCCGTTCTTCATAAAGATAATAATAACTTTCATCTCCATCAAATATCTGTGAAACTCTTAATTGGATCACATGGGGTAAAAGACTAGGTTACTGGCCAACATTCTAGAAAAACCTATCAACACTCTCGAAGCCTAAATTGTCATCAAATTATCATAACGGTTCATCAGAAGATTCATCTCCATCGAATTCCAGTCAGTTTCAAAACGGGATGACGTTGGGTTAGAATATTCATCTCTATCGAATTCAAGTTAGGTGACGTGGTGTCAGAAGATTTATCTCTGTCGAATTCCAGCCAGGTTCAAAACTGGGTGACGTGGGGTTAGAGGATTTATCTCCATCGAATTCAAGTAAGTTCAAAACTGGGTGACGTGGGGTCAGAAACTAGGCCACTAGGTCAAACTTTAGAAACTGGGTGACCTGGGGTCAGAAGATTCATCTCTATCGAATTCCAGTCAGGTTCAAAACTGGATGACGTGGGTCAGAATATTCATCTCTATCGTATTCCATTAAGGTTCAAAACTGGGTGACGTGGGTCAGAAGATTCATCTCTATCGTATTCCATTATGGTTCAAAACTGGGTGACGTGGGGTTAGAAGATTCATTTCTATCGAATTCCAGTCAGGTTCAAAACTGGGTGACGTGGGGTCAGAAGATTTATCTCTGTCGAATTCCAGCCTGGTTCAAAACTGGGTGACGTGGGATTAGAAGATTCATCTCTATCTGGGTGACGTGGACGTTGGGTGAGAAACTAAGCCACTATATCAAATTTTAGAACAACCTAGTGAACACGTTAGAAGCAACATTAAAATTTGGTCAAGTGAGGTAAAAAACTAGTGACTTTCGCAGTTTGTGCATAAGACTCGTTACACATGTCCTCACTGAACTTGAATTATTGTAGATAATTTGTCTTCAAGAATTCAGTTATAAACGAAATAAAATTAATGATTTTAAAATCCACAGATTTTTCCCTTGGCGTATCAGTCATCATTTGCCAAATGTGGTAGAGTAGCCTGATGTCTCAGACAATGCTTAATAGTTATTTTCAAAGACGATCGTAAATATGAAAAGGAATTCGTTGTATGAAAATGATTTCAGGATTGAAAACAAATGAGAGAAAGACATTCAAACCATGCATTGGTGAACTGGGCGCTCTCACTTGCATTGCCGAAGCCTTTCTTTCTAAGCGTCGTGTCAATCTTGAGATATTAATACCGGGAAAAGGATGCACCGTTGTGTTTCTGATTTCTTCCACGTGTTTCGCAAGGGAATCAGACAAAATATTCACTTGAATGACTGCAAGAAAATTAATCAGACGTTTTTAAACATATTCTGTAAAATTGGTAATTTGTCTTTCCAAGCTAATTCCACGTAACACTTATAAGGATCCGACTTCTAATAACCTAGGAATTGTTTTGTTTAGCCATATCGAATCGACTGACTATTGAAACCAAACTGTGAGATGAAAACCCGCGAAAAGGAATGTATATGCATGCGCAATGATACACGTTATATCGACCAATGTAGTTATTGTTATGCGGGGAAAAAGAGGGTGGATGACTATCAAGGTTATTAACCAATCATATTTTTAATCATCCCGCTAAATAACTGGGTTTTACGTAAAACCATTTACATTATGAGCATTTTCTCCTTTTGTCACAATGTTCGTCTGTTGCGGAGTCACCATAAAGCGTCTGTATATATGTGTGAAAGTATTAATAGACAATTAATCTTTTCCTACATCGTTGCCTACATTATTTTTAGTATAACCGATATCAATAAATTAAAAATGTCATTATTTTCTGGGCAGATACCGGCATTTTAAAGTTTTAAGTTTGTTATCATACCATATTTGATAATGTTTTACAAAGCTCCCTATCCGTCAGCGTTTTCAGCACTTTGATACTATCTTGAAACGACCTTTGTTGCAATAAGTAGGTTATATTCATAAAATGATAGCTCTTCTTTAAGTTTTACTGACACGTTTTGGGATAGCAAATAACTACAGGTACGCTTTTAAGTATGTTATAGTAAACTATGTTATGTATATTTTTCTTGAAATCAAAAAGATGTACACATGCTTTTTAACAAGGTTATGAATTTACCTTACCTTTAACATGCCAGAGTCAAACATTTATCTGTGCATATAAATGAATGAAACTAATAATGATGGCTTTGTATTGTTGTCAATAGAAGTTACATCTAGAGTTGTTACATATAGGCATGGCCAGGGAAATATACTGTGGCCAAGTGGTAAGCGAGTACTGTTGAAACTTGCACAATAAAAGACACATCTGTTCAAGCATACAACGATGCATGATATTGCTCTGCATAGTCTCTGTTCACACGCATGCAACAATGCATCATATTACTCTGCACGGGCTCTGTTCACACACATGCAACAATACATCTTATTGTATTACATAATATATGTCCATGCATGCCTTAAACAAACTCTGTTCATGCATGCAACAAGACATAGTATTATTACCTAGCGTAACATCTGTTCACGCATGTAACAAGACAAGTTATTATTTTACGCAATATATGTTCGAACACACAACAATACATCGTATTGTCTTTCGCAATATCTGTTCGAACATGCAACAATACATCGTAGTGTTGCTCGCAATGTCTGTTCGAACATGCAATAATACATTGGATTGTCTTTCGCAATATCTGTTCGAACATGCAACAATACATCGTATTGTCTTTCGCAATGTCGTCTGTTCAAACATGCAACATGACATTATATCGCCTTTCGCAGCTTCTTTTAGATGGATGCATTGATACATCGGATTTAGGCAATTTCTTGCAACAAGACATTCTATTGCCTTGCGCAATTCCTATTTACGTATGCAAAAAAACATACTATTGCTTTACGCAATCTTTGTTCGAGCATGCAACACTATGCCGAGAGTATTGCCTTACGATATCTCTCTTCAAGCATGTCGCTAGACATGTCATTGCACTACGCAGGCTCTGTTGACGCATGCTACAGGGTATCATATTGACTTACGCAACGAACACGTATTCGATAATATATGACATGGTTCTCATATTCTGGAATGACACTGACCATGACAAATCTTTATTCAAAAGTACTGAGACCACCGGCCCATAAAACATAACATAATATTAGTACATTTTTTATATTCTGAAAATTGTCCCTAAAACTAAAACTCTTTCAACAGCATGTATACATAGTATGCTAATTTTCTTTATTAGAATGGGTAAAGTGTTTCATTTTACAAATATTCAGCTGCTGGAAGTCTTGCACTTATATTATTATTCACGAAAATCTGCATTTAACCCTTACCCACATACAACAAATCTGCAGCAGAGGACATTGAAAACATCTAGGCAAAAACATGAACAATCTTTATAAATGAAGGTTTAAATACTGAAGAAAGTTTGAAAATATGTGACAAATGTAGAAATTGCTCATCATGAACAATTTCTCCTTGCATCAATGTTTTCACAGGTAGTCTGCTGAAGATGCGTCTACATGTGGGAAAAGGTTAAGGCTTTGCGACCGAGGACGATCATGATCCGTAGAGCACCCGCGCAGTGTGATCAGGGCCTTCCTACCTCGCTATCCAGTCACGCACGCATCACGGGAACCTCTGTGTTTCGGTTCTGACTAACATAAATAATCAAGGATGCATCTTTACTTGATTGTATTAACCGGTAACCCGATGACTTTCTTCAAAACCTCCCAAGGTCAGTGTTTGTATGACATGTATAACCATGTCCCTCATGCAAGCATATTTGAAAGCACTTGCAGCTGACTACTTTTGAAAACACTGTGGCAATTAAGAGAAATTGCCAATAAGTAATTTCTGCTTTTGTCACAATGTTGTCAATTCAATTCAAGGAGTGCTCGCTCATTTATAGTGATATTCCATAGTTTTGCTAAGACAGTTTTAAAATTCTTTGCTGCACTTTTGTTTTGGAAAGGGTTCAAGTCTATTTACCTATCGAAATTTTTACATCGACACGAACATATTTATGTTGATAAGGAAGGCGTCGTAAACGATGAATATATAACAGACACCTGTCCTGTGTTTAACCCTCTCCGATATTTAAATGCTTTCTCATGCCTCTGCATCAGACGACTTTTCCAAACCTTGTGACAAAAGGAGAAATTATCAATATGAGCAATTTCTCCTTTTGCCATAATGTTTTTAGCTTTACGTATAGAGAGTTTCCATACTTTTTTTCAATGTCGTCTGCTGTTTATTTGTTGTATGTGGGAAAGCTGTGTCTATAAAGTGTGACCCAGCACCGTCCACTTGAGCGTCGTTCTTCGCAAAGGGGGCGAGGGGGTGCCAAAGTTCGATCCCAGGTGTCGTCATACCAAACACCTTCAAGATGGTAGTAATAGCTCGCTTTATAGACGCTCAGAACTGCGGGTATAGCATAACGACTGTTGCATTGATGATAGGGTAAACATACCTGTCGTACAGGTAATTAGTCAAGGAACGCGAATCGATGATAACTAAATACTGTTAAAAGAGGCGGAACGCACAATACAAGTAATGTCATCTTTCTGCGTTCGTCAGCTCGACACTTTCTACAAACGCCATTTATGAAACTACAAATTTCAATTAGACATCAGGGAGTGTTAATTCGACAGTTTTTTTTTTTATAATTTGTTCAATCAATTCCATTCTAAGGAGAACACTGATTGACAAGACAACATACAGAATAATATCCATGAAACGTTACACAAGTTATACAGCAGCAAACGACAAAAACACAGAAAATCTCTTTAAATGAAGGAATGATTTCTAAAAAAAAGTTGAAAACATTGTGACAAAAGGAGAAATTGCTCGTTTTGAGCAATTTCTACTTTTGTCACAATGTTTCCAAAAGTCGTCTGCTGCAGAAGCGTCAGAAAGCGTTTATAATTGGGAAAGGGTTAAACGTACGGGTAACATCACGCATTTGGTGTTCCAGTATACGACTAGTTCACGCGATCGTGAATGTTACACATTTAGTCCCTGTGTTATGGAACTAGTTGCCACTGACTCTTTTACATATATACACATTTAGTCCCTGTGTTATGGAACTAGTTGCCACTGACTCTTTTACATATATACATATTTAGTCCCTGTGTTATGGAACTAGTTGCCACTGACTCTTTTACATATATACACATTTAGTCCCTGTGTTATGGAACTAGTTGCCACTGACTCTTTTACATATATACACATTTAGTCCCTGTGTTATGGAACTAGTTGCCACTGACTCTTTTACATATATACACATTTAGTCCCTGTGTTATAAAACTAGTTGCCATTGACTCTTTTACATATATACACATTTAGTCCCTGTGTTATGGAACTAGTTGCCACTGACTCTTTTACATATATACACATTTAGTCCCTGTGTTATGGAACTAGTTGCTGACTCTTTTACATGTATACACATTTAGTCCCTGTGTTATGGAACTAGTTGCCAATGACTCTTTTACATATATACACATTTAGTCCCTGTGTTATGGAACTAGTTGCCACTGACTCTTTTACATATATACACATTTAGTCCCTGTGTTATGGAACTAGTTGCCAATGACTCTTTTACATATATACACATTTAGTCCCTGTGTTATGGAACTAGTTGTCATTGACTCTTTTCCATATATACCAACACGTCTGCAGCAGAAATCATTTAGGAATTACTATGAAAAATGTCTAAATATAAAATTATAATTATTAAATAGAGTTGAAAACATGTGGAAAAGGGGGCCATTGCTCATTGAGTAATATCTCCTTTACCTGCTATGTATAATCAGGGACTACTAAATCGTATAAGTAGACCCTGGTATAACACAAGCTAAAAATGCGTCGGCATAGGGGAGTTAACATGCCTATGGTGTAAAATGTGATAATCTTCTTGCCTGAAACTATTGGTTGGATTTCAAATTACAGTTCCATTAAAATGCTTTATTGGTGATCCTCTTACTTTATGAACATTTATTCGAAGCTCTCCGAAAGTCTCTCCGAAAATGTCAGTAGTATTTGAAGTATATTTTATTGAATGCGGTTCAAAACAAAAAGCAGAGGCATGTTTCCAACAGTTACTGCGTTATTACGAAGTTATTCATACCTGACATTTGCCTATTTTGAGTATTCAATAAGAATTAGTTAATTATTTTACAGTGCACACACTTTTTATGGCGGTTGTCAAATGATTTGACAAACGAAAACAACAACACACAAATTTAAGGCAATCCGTTTAAAATTATGCAATATTGCATACCAAATAACCAACATTTTGCAGAACGTTGTAACCAATAATAATATTAGTGCTATTTTGGTACTAGATTGATATATAGATCTACTTAGCTTTTAGAAATATCGGACTTACATTGAGTTAAACATTGTAAATATTAGCCTTCATCATGTTTAATAAGATTATTGCGCGCTGCATCCACCATGCAATGTGCGCTCTACAAAATATGCAAAATCAAATTGGGGGCTGGTTGATAACGGATAATGGAACACCGCAGTGTACAAAACGGACTATAAGAAATACCGGAATGGGTTAAATATTGATGTTTATATCGAAATATACAGAACCTAGTCCAGGTTTCTGTACCCGGAATGCAATTTTATATTTAGACTGTTCGCATCCGAGTACAGGTGCCATCACTTAAAGAATATGAGACTTTTGCGCACGGATTTTGTGCGTTCTTTGAACGGCCGATTTCTACCTTATTTCAAAACGACGTCATGACAAATCAAATATACCTATTGCTAGCTTATTCAATGATATATCCAAATACGCTCAAATATGTCAATCTTTCTGAATAAATTTAAGGACAAAAAGAAGTTAAACACCACAACCCTTAACTTGATAACATGATCTTTCCATGATGACTGAGATGACATGTGATCGATAATCACGAGAATCCTATAAATAGAAGGGAAATAATCGGACACTGTGTTGTACGCGTATATCTAAATCACTTGAGGAAACATTTATTCCGCAATCTTTTCGGTTCCTTGTCGACAAATAATACTAAAGTTACTCATAAAAAACAATTAATTTTGTCTTTCTACTTGCAACTTTTGTCATAAAAAGAAAGCTGACTCACAAAAAAAAAAAATCATCTACGTAAAAAATAACATATACAATGTTATACTTTTCAGAACATAACGAAACACTTATGAAAATATTATGCTTTTCCCACAATGGTTTAAAATTATAAAGCAGGACCAAATGCACGTCGTGACATATTGCTAATGACTTGGTCACGTTTGCTCTACGGCTAAGATACGCTGGCCGTAGGCCCCGAAATCGAGAGATTCATGCGACGGCCGCAGAGGATCTTAAGTTGCCTTATATTTTACAGGCCGTAGGGGTCGCCGAGGGATTATAGCGCGAAGTTATAACTTTTTTCAATTTAATGTTCGCCGTAGCTATAAAACACGCCGTAGCAATGCCGTAGCAATGCCGTAGCCATGCCGTAGAGCTTGAATTCCATGGACGCCCTAGGGCAAGTCTGAAGTCGGCCCTACCCAACTGTGCCCGTATGGTGGCTTTGTGTTATGTGGCACACCCTGCGAGCAACGCAATGCCCACTTACGGCTCCCGAACGCTCGCCCCGTGGCAATCTACGCCGTGTGTGGAGCAGGTATATATACAAAAAATTCATATGTAAATTATCATTCATATCTGTCAAATAGATTCGCCGTAAGTGCCGACTGCGGCCGCCTAGCGTCTGCCTTGGCATTTGTCAAAAACCTACGGCCGCCGCAGGGACGCTCTAAGCCTACCGTGCGACATGACTTCAAAGACCGTGGGAATGCTGCCCTATCATTGCTATTGGCCATAGAAATTGTATACCCCACCACGACCGCCGCGGCACATGTGACTGAGGCATAAGCAATTCGGGGTGAATATTTCCATCACAGAAAGTATCGTTCGATGTTTGAGAGACACTGGTAGACCGACCGTCATCTAAAACGAAAATTCAAAACAATTTTATTCGTCTACACGATGAATTTACCGCATGACTTCGGTGTCGGCACATAACGTGGAAGGTGTCTTTTTCACTGAATAGTCCACGTTCATTCTTTTTCAACACGACGTGGAAAATGATTTGCAAGAATATCCTCGCTACTGTTGGTCATTCAATAACTGCCCTGTTGGAAAAATGGGGAATAGTCCAATGAAGAGGACCAATACACTGATGGACACCATGCACAGAAGATTTAGAGCTGTCATAGCGGTGCGATACCAGATACTGAGAAATAAGTCCCGAGGGAAAAGGTTCTTTATACGAAAATAAAAAAATATAAATACAATGTATTACTTTAGTTTGAATCAATAAAAACATGTTCATGCGTTTCGTTATCACCTCAGTACACTTTGCAGAATTATTGTAAAATCTTAGGACGTCACCCGATTTAAGTTAAATATCAAATTGCAATTCTAGATAGAATACCAACGCAATCTGACACACACTGATATAGATATCGTGAGACCTTGCACCGTGTGCAAGATACTACCTCTAGTTTAATGTTGCTGTTACAGTTAAATCTCTAAGACTCGAAAAGTAACCCGCCAGAATCTTGTCATTAGCATATTGTGCTTAAACAAAAGAAACTTTCGTTGTCAGTTTTATTTAGGATTGTGAATCTCTTGACTTTGAGGGTAGGCCTCACGATTGATAAAGTGATTGGGGTTTAATGCTGTTTTCAACGGTATTTCAGTCATATCACGGCGACCAGTTAACCTAACGTGTGTTACCAGGTTTTCTCGCACAAGTACTCCACACACCATTCTTCCCAGGCAACTGGCTACCTTCCCATATCATATGTATGCCAATGGTTAGAATGTTCTTCTAATTGAACATGCAGTGCCTGTTGCATCTGTACAAGAGCCACGTCTGATGTGTTTTTATCTTGTTATGTATGTCACCAGTGAAGACTGACCTGAACACGTGAGTGCACACAGTCTAACCAATGCAGAACCTCGGTAGCGACGCGGGCTGTCAAATCAGGGGTTGTGAGTTCGAACTCCAGCTCGACCCACGTTTTTTTTCTGACGATTGACAAAAAACAAAGCGATAAGCGTCATACGTCTTCCACCAATAGAATAACAGTCTTTGACGAAAAGCAGTAAAATGCTAGGAAAGAATGTTGTATCGAGTACTAATCTGAGAAAACACAGAAATACAAATAGGTAAAATTGCCACCGTAATATAACTGAAAAATTGTTGAAAACGGCGTAAAACCCAAATAAATCAACAGTCCAACCAAACTTTGTTCTACTGTTTCCCAGTTTGCTAATCGAAAGAACCAAACTTGCGTTCTGCCATTCTTCGAGTTTGTTAACTATATTTGGTATGTTGTCTTATTTGCTGTGAAAAAGTATTTCAAGTATGCCGGACATGGTTTTGGAAGTCCAAAACACAAATGAGTCGCGTGTTGCGATTTGGGATGTTACTGGCTCTCCGTGTTGGAATAATTTAACCCTTTCCTACATACAAGAAATCTGTAACAGACGACTTGGGAAAACATTGTACCAAAAATGCGAAAATCTCAATAAATGAGAGTTTAATTATTGAATAGAGTTGAAAACATTGTGGCAAATGGAGAAATTGCTTTTCATGAGCATTTTCTCCATTTGCCATCATGTTTTCAAACACCGTTTGCTGCAGAGTCGTAAGAAAGCGACTGTATGTTGGAAATTCAGACTCACACGTGTCCTCGCTGGACACAGACTCACACATATCCTCACTGGACACAGACTCACACGTGTCATCACTGGACGCAGACTAACACGTGCCGTCACTGGACACAGACTAACACGTGTCTTCACTGGACACAGACTCACACTTGTACTCACTGGACACAGTCTTACACGTGTCCTCACTGGACACAGCCCACACGTGTCCTCACTGGACGCAGACTCACACGTGTCCTCACTGGACGCAGACTCACACGTGTCCTCACTGGACGCAGAATCACACGTGTCCTCACTGGACGCAGACTCACACGTGTCTTCACTGGACACAGACTCACACGTGTCCTCATTGGACACAGACTCACACGTGTCCTCACTGGACACAGACTCACACGTGTCCTCATTGGACACAGACTCACACGTGTCCTCACTGGACACAGACTCACACGTGTCCTCAATGGACACAGACTCACACGTGTCCTCACTGGACGCAGACTCACACGTGTCCTCACTGGGCGCAGACTAACACGTGTCCTCATTGGACACAGACTCACACGTGTCCTCACTGGACACAGACTCACACGTGTCCTCATTGGACACAGACTCACACGTGTCCTCACTGGACACAGACTCACACGTGTCCTCATTGGACACAGACTCACACGTGTCCTCATTGGACACAGACTCACACGTGTCCTCACTGGACACAGACTCACACGTGTCCTCATTGGACACAGACTCACACGTGTCCTCACTGGACGCAGACTCACACGTGTTCTCACTGGACACAGACTCACACGTGTCCTCAGTGGACGCAGACTCACACGTGTCCTCACTGGACACATACTCACACGTATCCTCACTGGACACAGACTCACACGTGTCCTCACTGGACACAGACTCACACGTGTCCTCACTGGACACAGACTCACACGTGTCCTCACTGGACACAGACTCACACGTGTCCTCACTGGACGCAGACTCACACGTGTCCTCACTGGACACAGACTCACACGTGTCCTCACTGTACACAGACTCACACGTGTCCTCACTGTACACAGACTCACACGTGTCCTCACTGTACACAGACTCACACGTGTCCTCACTGTACACAGACTCACACGTGTCCTCACTGGACGCAGACTCACACGTATCCTCACTGGACACAGACTCACACGTGTCCTCACTGGGCGCAGACTAACACGTGTCCTCATTGCACGCAGATTCGTTAATACCCCAAATCACGAGACACGGCTCATTCAATCAATTGTCGTAGGCTGTCGCAATCGAATTTTAAAAACCCCGCATAATCGGCTGGTTTCTTTGTAAAGACTGGATAATATACTTGTACATTTTCTGTCACATGTTCTTTTGGGATTAGCAATTGCTGTAGAAGGAGCTTAAACAAATCGAATGCCATGATAATAAGAAATGTAACGAAATCTCAAACCAAAATGGATAAAGAAGAATGTGCCCGTTTTAAAAATTTCCCGTTTTGCGTTCAAGTTTGGGGAGTACATATATATGAGATATGTGTATGTGCCAAGGCGGGAGATAAGCAAAAAGGGGTTAACATGCGAGTTAAATTCCTGATCTTTCGTATCTTTCAGATTTGAGAATGC